>BMAO01039289.1:0-32069 GCA_019973975.1 Trichonephila clavata | reverse complement strand
AATACATATATATTTCTTTTTACTTTTAATGTGAGAATGTTTTAATTCTCAATATAGTTTATCAAAACTTCCTTATTTTAGATATCAGTCACAGTTTCTGAGGATTATTGAGAAATATTTCTTCATTCTTTAGTGTTTAGTGGTGGCCGCGGTAGCCAGTGGTCTAGGCATCGGATCATGGCTAGCGTGTCATGAGTTCGATCCCAGTACCACTAAAGACCCTCCCAGTAGGGGAGCGATGCACGTTAAATCTGCCGAGAGCTCAAACGTCCTACCGTTGGTGTGGTGTGGTATTTAGGAGAGGGGGGTGCCAGCTCAGGTGTCGTAAGCGTCACTTGAGAATGGTTCAAAATTACGCGGACCGTCGCCAAAAGCCCTCGTGTTGCTAATCAGTGCGATGTTAATATTAACTCACTCACTCACTTGTGTGTGCAGTGCCTTGCCAAAGAGCTGATGCTCGTTTAATCTCGTCGATGATCAAATACCTCCTATTAGAGTGGTGAGAAAGTTCGGTGATAACGGGTCTAGCTCAGGTTTGATCCTTGTCTTTTGTGTGTAGATTAAAATTATGACGTACGTTGCCAGTAGCTCTTGTGTTGATTCCCAGTGTGTTGTAAATATAAATCAAATTTACTCAAATTGAAGTAGCGGGCTATCTCGCACGTTTTCTCTCTCGAAACTAACATGAGATAAGAAAGTAAATTTTTGTTTGAAGTTTAAATGCCACATGCTTTCAGGGAGATTTCATACGCATGAAATCATAGAATAAACTTTGAGACGTGGTAGAGATCACTAAAGCGAAAAATTTTTGAATATAGAAAATTTTGGGCCTAAGTGAAGGAACAGACAAAAAAAAAAACCGTAACGGAAACATAAAATGTTCAATGGTAATATATTTAACGAGGGATTCTGCAAAGAATATGTTAAATCAGTTTTCTAAATTGTATCCATCAACCGTCATGTATACTGGACACCTTTAGGAGGTGATTGATTGACAATATGAGTGATAGTTTGGCTAGGCAGAAGGTGATCTGCTGCACCACCCAAATCGACATTTGTGCTTGAGATTTCTTTAGTTAGGGGCAATTTTACAAATGGCGAAAATATAGACATGCATCTAATGATGGCGTTATTAATGATAACGGCAAAGCAGAGCTATATATATGGCTATACCAGAAAACCGTTCCAAATAGACGCCCACCGAACTATAAAATGTTTTAGCAATTGCATTATAACTCTGAAAATTCTGATGGAAAAGGGTATTTTCAGGATTGTACAATAAACATACGAGGAAGAAGTATTTTGTACCAGTGGACCAAACACCTGACACAAGTACGTTGGCTGTAGCCTGTTGTCTACATGTTAGTTAACCAACCGTTTGGAGAATTTTACTGTTCGACTGCAATTTCTAAAACTTTTGTAACATCTTATTTATGGAATTTCTCCTTATAAGTATCATGATAATGAACGTTTTATCTTTCTGATAATGTGTTTTTTTCTTTTTGTACCAACATGACAATTCTTACACAAAGATTATTTTAGTGAGCTCTACCACCCCGCAAATTTTGTATATCATGATTTTAAAACCACCCTGTATAGCAGAGAAAAGATGGTTTGCTGAAATATTCACTAACATTTTGTGCTTTGAGGATACATTTAGCTAGTTCACAATTCATTCAATATATTAGAGTGTTTACTTACTTCGGGTCCGATTATCACTGTATAAAGTTTTCAGTACAAATGTCTTTGAGTGGCTAATTCCATTTGTCTATTCAATAGTAGAGCTTCCTCTGTTTTACTGAATAACTCTCGTGTTGATTCAGAATGCAACGTAAATGAAAACCAAATCAATCCATTCTATTGGAGACTTTGAATCAGAGCTTTTACAAATCTTTTGAGGCTCTGAGATAAGTTCATGGTGATTATTTAATTAATCAATTGATATCTTCCTTGTACACCTTAAATTATGTTAGTACATAACACATAGCCAATTGATTTCTTTACAAAAGTAAATAATTATTTGAGTTTTGGACTATTACTTAGTACTTTGTGCTATGTAGTCTATTTTTGTAGACAAATTTATCACGAGTCACAATTATTGGAGAGTGGAAACTACGGAGATAGATTTTGAGAGCTTCGGTGTAAACATTTACAGCAGTCGAATGTTAAACATTGAAGCACGGCTAATTATAAACTTGCTTTTTCATATACAGTGAAATAAGTTTAACGTGAATACACTTAAGACAAAATATCGGCTACCACGAAATAATTCAACGGTCCCGCAAACTAATATGTAATTCCATACATTTTTTTTCTCTTAACACGAAATGAAAATCGCTTTTCACAAAAATCTGGGAATGCAAAAAATACGGGGAACACCAGTCACACGTAAGCGAGATTTAACAGGGGTGTAAAAGGAAGTAAAGGTGGTTTCACATGTTTTCTAGAAAGGAGGCTAAATTGGCTTTGAAATATCCTCAGAATAACCCATGATAGGAGCCAATTTCGTTTATCAAAGCTACTTTCATCTTCCACTTCCCCTTACAAATGCTACAAAAAAACATCTAACCTCTCATCAGTTGGCTTGGCAATTAGGTGACGAGTATATCGCAGTATTAGTAAAAATAAGTAAGTTTAGTTCGGGATTTATTTTCTAATTAAGGTATCCGACTACCCTAAAAGTGTGGATTTTGCCAAAAATTGACTATTTCTTTTGTGAGTTTATTTTATAGGTCATCTTATTAGCTTTAAATATACCAAGTTTATCATTTTCCGTTCACTAGAACAAAAACTACAAGTGTTTTAGTAAAGGCAGATGCCATTACTTTAAGCAAGATATGTCAAACTTTAAAACGCGTTTTACTCGAAATGTGATTTTTTTGAAAATAATCAAACAGGGTCAGCGATTGCTAAAGAAGTTTTGAACATAATTAACTGAAATTTTTTGTGCAAGTTATGTATAATAGTAGAGCGTTTTAACTTTCAGATTTATCAATCACTGTTTTGTTACAAAATTTACAGTCCCTTATGTGAAAATAATCACTGTTTTTTAAAGAATTTCATATAGTAACTGATATAAAGTGCTCTAGTTTTTGAAAATTTAAAATATCTCTTATCGTGGATGTCATTTCGACAATGAGTAACATATAGCAACACATTAAAATTGAAAAATTGAAAATTTGTTCATAAGCCTTTGGTACAGAATGGACCGCGTTTATGTTATTTTTTTTTTGTTAATTTCTATCCATTTTAGTTATAATAATTTATTTTCCTCTTCTTAATTTTATCATATTTTTCTTAAAATGTACTTAAAAATCTAAAAACAACAACAAAAAAATCCACATATCTCCATTTTTTTTAAAAAAAAGTTGTCGCAACCAGTCGGACACCTTAAAAAATTACGAGCATAATGACAAAGGGAGAAAACAAACTGTTATTTAACTTAAAATGTAGATGGAGCTCCTTAAAACTGTTTATGAAAACGAAAACCTGTAGAGGTTTTGGTGACGCTAACTCTGCATGACCATCACTTATTAAAATGGGACAACAAAATACGGAAATGTTTAAACATATATATGTAAATAAAACATACTCTAATGAACCTAATTTTGTAGAATACATGGGTTATATGAAAGCATGAAAAAATTACAAACATACATGAAAAAACTTTTCAATTCCTTCAATTTTGTATTAAATGATTTTCGCTTTTTTTTTGTATATAATATTATGTATTTAATTAATCCTCGCACGCAATCAAAAAATATGTTTGGTAACAAAAAATTTACAGCTCTTGGTGTATCAGTTAAAGGCTTAGTAATTGCATCATTTGGAATAGTTCAGGCGAAATATTTATATAATGCACTGGAAGTGTAATACAAAAAATTAGATTTAATCAAAATAATTTTTTTGAGTTATCTCTTAAAAACATGAGGAACACTTACTTAAGGGGAATAATTTGGAATGATAACGAATGTAATTTATTTTTTAATTCGACGCAATGCATTATAGTAAATTAATTTGATATTTAGAAATTATATATAGTAGCATATCACATACTTACGAAGGAAATAGTCTTAGGAAAAATATAAATATATTTAGCTTTTGAAGGTGCGTGACGCAACCAAGTACAAAACATGCTCTTTTTTTGAAAAAGGTTCATGTTATGCTATAAAAAACGAAATGGCTCAAAACAACTTTCAGCACGAGAGTGGACATCGATTTTGTTTGGAGAGTGTTCCGTGTTGAAAGCAATTGTTATATTTCCATGAGCAAAATATTTTTCACATTACAGTAGATAACATGTAGAAATCGTAAGATTTTACCTTCTTGTAGGCGTTGGCAAAAAGTAATCGAATAATTCACACACACACACACATATATACACACACACACACACATATATATATATATATATATATATATATATATATATATTCATTAATAAAAAATAACTTGAGAAAGAAAATTTTAAAAAGCCGATTGAAATTTAAGAAATAATGATAAAATGGTAGCTCTAGAAACTTATCAGACTAAGGGTTGCGTTTTATAGCTAGCTACCACCGCGCGTTTTCCTTCTGTTTCTAATACTATTTTAAATGCTATGTATTATCAACTTTATTAAAATAATCATTCGGAAATGCTTAAGTTCCGCTAGAATCAAAGAAATTGAACAAGTTATTGTAAGAATTGCACACACACACACAGAGTGATCTAAACACAAATTCAGAGTTTCTAAAATATAATTGAAAAATAATGATAAATTATCATCAAGTAAACTAAAAATATATTTAAAACATAAAAAATCATATTTTTTATATTTTTCTATAAAATAATAACAATAAACTAATAATATTCATTTTTTAAAAAAAAATAGTAACTGTTCAATACAGTTATCTGTATTCTGATAAGTTATTTAAAAGATTTAATTTTCATGAAACTTTAAATAAAAATTTAATTTTGTGAAATCACTTATTATTTATCAAGGCACAATCAGTTAATCGGTACAAAATAATAATTATTTATAAAGAGATACCTCTCTTTCTATATACATATAATATGTATGTGTATGTGCGTAATAATTCACGTTTATCTTCTAACTTCGCGTAATAGATAAATTAGGAGTTATATACTTCCAGCAGGCATCATTTTGCATAAATACTAGATTGTTATGAAGGTTTTAAGCTGCATGGTGATCGCCGTGGATACCGTTTGTGTTTTGTCACATATATAGTGGTCTTATGTGTTTGTATATGTTCCATGTTTGTGAACATATTTCACACAAATTAATATAGAAAAATTTATCAACGACAAGCTGTCATCCACTTTGGCATGGCTACAACATAAACATCTATATTAGCAAAATGCGCAACATCTAAATACCTGATTTTTCTTTTATTTCGTGAAGTAAAATATAAACATGTTTCGTAGGAGCAATTGACACGATCATTACCTTAATATTCAGTTGGTATATAAAGAAAATAGGAGTTACAAAGTATCTTCATGCTTTATTTTAGAATTTGTGATTATCATAATAATAATAATAATTTAACTCAAATTTTCAAACAGTTTTCGATTATTAAGTTGAAGTAAACGCAATATAATAAAATGTTAAAATCGAAATATAATGCCTTTACGTTTCAGTTAAAATGTAACATTCCATTCAAGCTTCAAATCTGGAATTGGCAATTACTTCGAATTTGAAAACTAATGGGAGGAATTTCAAATTAAATTTTTGCGTTTGAAAAGAACTTGGCATTTCCGTAAGCATTTTCTTTTTAATGATTGTGACATTTCGATAGCCACGAGAAGGAATTAATAAACCAAAATCATTAATTACTGACAACATCTACATTAGCAGAATTAACCTTACAGTTCTGCAGAGTAAGTCTGCTTTTTGAATAAGAAATGAGTTTTTAATTCAAAATATAATGATTACTATTTGACCTAGTTTCAGCTCAAAATACATATAAATCTCATTCAGTGGGAAACTCTTTTATGCAAATGCAAATTTTAGGTGAGTATTACGCGACAATGAAAAATGAATGCAAATTTTAATTTAATTGTTTACTTTTGAAAAAATAGTTTTACTAGCTTTATTGAGCAGTTTATTATAACTTTTATTTGCACCATACATATTTTCAAAGATGTACGCAAATATAATTTTTTAAGGTATTATTATATTAAAAATATTATACGTATAATAAAAAAATAACAATAAATTAAAACTATATATTAGTGAGACTTACTTTACATTTAAGAATTTCTATAAAAGCTTTATTATATTTCTACTTTATTATTACTGATTTTATAATTAATACTATATTTCGACTCTTGTGTAAATACATCTAATTGTCTATTATATATTTGTATTATATTGTAACATCTTATATAATGCAATTATACATTAAATTAATAATTATCATCTAATAACAATTATACATCTAATTGTCTGTTATATATTTGTTTTATATTGTAACATCTTATATAATTACGGGCCGTGGGTAGCCTAGTGGTTAGAGCATCGGACTCTAGACCGGAAGGCCTGGGTTCGATGCCCGATGCCACCAAATGCCCACTGAGTACAAAACAGAGAACGTGCTCGTTAAATCTGTGGGCCCGAACGGTGTCGCCATCTATCGTGTTGCGTGAGCAAAATCGCACTGTCACCTTCTTTGGGGGCTCAAATCTTAGGCTAAACGACAGGCGTAAAATTCTAGCCCTTAGCCGCGATGAATTTCGTGGACCTTGATCTGATGTTACTGTCGATCGGGTGGCATAAACAGCAACAACATATAATTACAATTATGAATGATGTAATTGGATAACCATTTGGTAACTGTTTGAGATATTTAAAATATAATGCATTTCCTTTCATAAATTTCTTAATTAATATCAATCTGTTTTGTAAAAGATAAATTGCTAAGAGTATTTTGCAGGCACACACACTAGATTTGAATATATCAATATATTAAAATATATCATTTGTTCATCTTTTTATTTTGAAAATCATATATGCTAAAAAAAACCAAAGCAATCTTCTTAAACGATAATTTATTTTAGCGTGCTTATTCAATCAATTACAGATTATTGTAATAAAGAAAAAATATTACATCAACTTAAGGCAGCGTTTCTCAAACTGTGGAGTGCGTTTTTCTAACAGATCGTGATAACCCCACGTAAAAGCGGGAAATACTCAAAATTCGAAAATCAATTATTATTTTAAAATATTTCTCATTTACTGAAAGTAATCAAAACAAAGTTCATTCCGAACAATGATAATCAACATAATACTTGTCATATTACTATAAAGTAACTTGAAAAATTTATCAGTAAAAAATAACATATACACAAAAAATATAATAATAGTTTTAAAAATTTGTACTGTGTTTACAATTAAGTCGCATTGGTGTTTAAGTGTGTACAAATACATTATTATTGCAAACAATACATTGTCATTCTATGATGGGCGGCGTGATGAAAACTATAATTGAAAATTGGATCACTAATATTGAAAGTTTGAGAAGCACTTTTTAGGGATTTAAAAATTGGATTATATTGTTAAAATATTTATCCTTTATCATTACTTCATCAGACGCGCTTAATTTTCTCTTTTCTTTTCCATTTCAATTTTATTTCCGTTCTTTTTCTGAGTAGAAATATTCCAATGAAATGAAAATTCATTAAAACAAATATTTCCTTGAAATATGTTATTTTTACATCCTTAAAATGTGAGTAATTAATCAGTTTCCATCCAAAATATTTTGAGTTTGGTTTTTAGCAGAAGGTATCATTTAATTTTTATAATTGATACTAATACTTCCCAGATACTTCTTTTTCTTCGAATTTTAAGAAACGTCTTTCACTCTCTATGAATCATAAATTAATGAAAAATTCATTATTATTTTTATTTACATTCTTTCATATGCTTCAGGTGATTATATTTTTAATTCTGTACTTCTTTTATGGGCAGTTGCCTTAAAAATTTCATGATAATCTGCGAAGACATGAAAATCATTTTTTTATATCGACTCTTGATTCGGATTTCTTCCTTTCAATTTAAATTCGTTTTCCACCTTTTGAATACAATATATTCGTCAAAAAAAGAAGACTATTATAATTCTTTATTGTAAAATGAATGATATTCGAAATTACAAAAAAGGTTTTATTTATAAAAATGTTTTAAAAATATTTAAATTTTCAAAAGCAAGCACCTATTAACTTAAGCCCATGCTTAAGCAGAAAAATATATTGTGAAAGACTCTTCAATAAATTTCCATATTTTCATTAAAAATGTCATTACTAAATATAGAAAGGTAATGAGTTCTTCAAAAAGGAAATATTTTTCGTCTTTGTATTTAATTAAGTAAGGAAACCGAAATTGTTCTTCTGTCCTCTATTTTTTTCGGAATTATCTGTGCTTTAGAATGCGATATTTCTATTTGGAATAGTTTTCTATTCAAGAGATCCTGTTTCGAATTTTTTCGTTAAATAATCTCTGTCATACCCAACAGTTGTGTATCACACAATTACAGTACTGTTAATTCATAGTTTTTTATTTTGCATATAATCATGATTCAACACTTGGAAATTTACTTCATTTGAAAAAAAATTAATGTAAGAGACTAAAGAGAGAAAAAAATAAGTGTGTTTAATGATATTTGAATGAAAAATAAAGCACTTAAATTTGCAATACTAACCTTTGAATTACAATGAATAAATTAATAAATAAACAAATAAAACTATTTTTTATTCCCCGTCTAAAGTTTCTTACTTTGTAGCATAGCACAAAACAATTAAAACTTTGTTTACTTAATGTAATAATTTGAGTACAAACAATTTTCGCTTTTGGATGTAACCTGTAATTAGAAATTTTGGTACTTACGTATTATCACAACAATTCTCAACTCTATTAACCACTCGCCATGTTAGCAACTGCGGTTGCCTTTATGTCGTTCAAACTAAATTGGCAACCATGTGCTTCGTTTCATATTATGTCGCCAATAGGTTTCGATACCACGTAAGTACCGTAATTTTGTTAGAAGAACAGCGTGTCCAAAGCAAATTGTACATATTTATTATTAATACCTTCATACCCAATGTGTGGAGGGAGCAAATTAAACTAACTTTTGTTATAAACTTAAAATTCTGATTGAAGTGCCAGGCATTCTCATGAGCAAAAATTCTTTGATATGATACTTACCAAACAAAAGAAGGTATTATGTGCTATCAAATACGCAAATGCAAATCTGTTTTCACATTCCTACTCAAATTTTGATGAAAGATCAAGATCTATTTCCTTGATAAGATACACATTAAGAGTTGACGTACAGGACTCATCAAGAGAGGCTGCCTAAGCTACGAATTCAGACAATAAATTGCAGCAAATTTTTTAACACATCTCCATGAAATAAATTTGGAAAGTGAGAAAAAAATTAGCATTCCTGAACAGGTTGTTGATAAACACCTGAAATCCAATCCTTACAAGCTAATATTGGGACAGGTACTCCCTGAAGTTGACAAGCGAATTACTACAGTATTGATTGTAGTTAGGTTGTGATTCCTGTAAAATAATTTTGGACAGTCTGCGGTGTTGAAATGAAATGTTACATTAGGGGTAAACTCACGGGATTGAACATTGAATCTGGTGTTTAGAACATCCTCAATGAATGGTTGGACGCGTCATAGATTCTCCTAGTTTTAACGTTTTTGTTTCCGGGTGCAGAAGATACTTTCAGATTATAATCTTTGTAAAAAGAACTGTAAAAAGACCTTCGTATTTTGAAATGCATCATATGTAGTTGATACCACAACTTGAAAAACACTTAAAAAATTTCGTTTTTTAACATGATGGAACTGCACCCCATTTCCTTAAAAACTTGAAACGGTATCTGAATAATCATCCCCTTCAGCGTTGGATAGGTTAATTAAATCATCATTACCAAGCGTCGTTGAGAAAAAGTCACCTCAAGAGGAGATATACGTTGTAAGACACTGATAGACACACATCCGTTTATAATACTTTGTTAAAGATAAGTTTTTTGTTCTACTTACCAATGGAGCTGCGAGAGTGCAACGCAGAAATTTTGTAAGAGTTTAATACATTTATTTTTTATCTTTCATGGATTTTATTTGTGGTTTTCTCGTTTCATAGCAATCGTTTTTATGTAAATGTGTATATTTTATAGATTGTCTTCTATTATTTTGTGTGTATATTTGATTTAAATAAAT
Organism: Trichonephila clavata; assembly: GCA_019973975.1. NCBI lineage: Eukaryota > Metazoa > Arthropoda > Arachnida > Araneae > Nephilidae > Trichonephila > Trichonephila clavata. Next base: position 21,842 of record BMAO01039289.1, on the reverse strand, counting down.
GTAGAGGTTATCCTTTACTAGAACTTCAAAAAGAACTAAAATAATAACCCCACAGTTTTGATGAAATGGTTTATTTTATAATAAAAAGAAAATATAGCGCCTTCTCGCACTAGTAGTTATCAGTTGGACAATAAGTTCAAATTAAAACTTAAAACAAACTGAACAAGGTTTCCAGTGGTTCGTGAATTTCTTGTCTTGGACTCTCATTCAACAGTAAATTGAAGCAGATGAAATTACCCTGGTTGGGAAATTAGTCCGCTACCACATAAATGCATTTTTTAGTAAAAACAGTTATTAAAATGTTAGTACTTCTATATCCGAGAAATGCGCAGAACAAATATTTGTTTTTATAACTGTTTAAAATAATAATTATTATTATTATGATTATTAGCATTTTGTAATGGTTATTTATATATTTATTTGAAATAGATGGATGTTCAGAACAATTCAATAAATAACATAATGAACTGTATAAATTGTATGTGTTTTTCTATTGATTGAATTCTCTCACATTTTCGATGTTAACTATTATTTCATAAAATTATCTGTAATTACTCTAAGCGAAAGAACAACACCCAGACAAAGGCTACATTCAATGATTTAAATGTTGTTGCTAACTTCGGAAAGGTCAATGTTTCATTTTTTCCTTTGCCAAATCCATCGACACGAGGACAAAAACAATAGCAACGATCAAACTTATGATTTTGCAACACACTTTAAAATTGTTTTGAATTAGAATTTTTTTAAACCAATTTTCTCTGCATAAAAGTTTTTTTTTAAAAAAATTTGATGGAAATATAACGTGATATTTTTCTTTAAGTGGCACCGGTTTTATCTTAAAATAAATTAAAACAAAATTATTTTCGGTGATTGATTTTTTTAAATTTTGATTTGAGTTTTTGATGCTTCTTAAATCTGTAATTCACGACCTTTCCAGCGATATGGTATGTGCCATTTTATGAATTAGAAGTATGTCAAAATGACTTTTAAAAAATAATCAGCAGTTATGCCACGCCCACTATGAGTGTAAATATTAACCTTTTGAACCTTCGAATAAGTTCCAAAGCCTCTAGATTTTTTTTTCATTTAATCGTACACAACTAACTGTAGATTAATTGAAAACAAAACTGTAAGTTTATGCGTTTATTTGCTTAACTAATTTTGGAGCGAAGCTTGTCAAATTTGAGAAAACAAAGTGATTCTAATTATTTCAAATTTAGAACCTAGGTGAATGCTTTTTGGTGTATTTAAATGGGCGCCTCCTTCAAAATTTTGCTCTTGCGCTAACATTTTTATCCTTTTAAGTACTGCATAATTTGAAGTGAGACTCTGTTGAAAATGAGAAATCTTTGTAAAAATGATAAAAAGAAAAATATTGAAGTTGCTTGAAAATGAGACATGGCAGAAATGAGGTTACACGTCATTTAATGGTACACATATTGTTACCAACATATATTCTGGGCAGGTAATAGATGCTAAAATGTGTAAAACCCTGTATTTTCTTCAAAATAATAGTAAAATAAATTTCGTATCATCCAGTATGTTAATGGAAATTAAAGAGGAACCTAAAATTTTTCAAACTTCATTACTTTGCATAGTAAATTATTAGACACAAATATTTTGTAGAGGAGGTAAGATTTTGTATGAAATTTACTGTTTTAACTAATTTATATTTTTAAAATTGTGTAACTTGACTGTAGGCATGTACTCTTTGTTTCTTACGTGCAATTGTGTAAACTAAAGTAACATATTTGAAATATTCTTTAAACATAGACAGAGAAAGCAGGTATCGTAACAAAAAATGACAATTTTTTAAACATTCATAGCGATACTTTTAAATTGCATGTTTTTTGAAAAAAAATTAAACAATACAATTGAAAAATCTTACTTTCTAAAAATCTAAGATGCATATCCGAGTTAACAAGCCATTGGTACAAAATGATGTTACCATGTTCAGAAAAATCCAGAGTTACCATTTCCAAAAACCCAGCTTAATATTGATTTTATCCGGAAATAGACACGAGAGGCACAAATCACCCCAGGCTCACATGATCATTAATTCTGAGAAAATTGTTTATTTGTTACCAATGACTCCCTTTTCCATTATTCTCCTATATGACTGTGTCCATGGGAGCTAAAATGTATTTATAATATATTTTCCTCTTTTTTGGGAATGACAAAAATTTTATGCAAATTGAAGGTTCTTGAAGTGCCAGAGTTCCCTACACGACCACTTTTGCTCCAAAATATTTTATATGACAGGATACATTTTTCTTCTATGAACGACTTTGTGGATTTGACAGCTGTGTTGTATGACTCATTCTAGTTTATAAATAAAAAAGCAGAATATCAAAAACAAAAATTACATGTGCAATGTGTATTGGATGAAGTTGAAACTGATCGAACAAGGAAAGAATTTGTTGATATAATGGATATTAATCATGATAGCAAAAGTAAATTTCAAAAAGGAACATGGAACGTTTGAGTTGAAAGGAAAATTTTCAATTCCTACCTACAAAATCCATGAAGAAATATATGAAGACAATAGTGTACCTTGTGAAAAAGATAAAAGCAAGAAAAAGTTCATCATGCTATTTCTCAATCATCAAATGACAACAATACAAAAACTTGAACAGCATAGGAGAGTTCTGCCTTCAAATATCATTACAGTAATATCAGTAAAAATTTCTGTGATGTGTGTCCTATATTAAAATAAGGCACACTTGAAGCATTTTAATTCAGTTTTTGATTAGTTTTCTCGAAATTATCAAAGAAAAATTGTTATCCTTTAAAATAGGTCAGAATATTCTCGCTTAATTAAGTTGTACACTGGAATTATGATGTTTATCGTGTACAATAAAAATATTTATAAAAAAAAAACTAGGCGACCATTAACATTTGTATCAAGTTCACGTATTTTTTTAGATTAAATAAAAAAAAAATAATATCCTATTTCACATAGAAGAAAAATAAAGACCAGGGATATAACATAAATCACAGCCTTATTCTTTAGATGTCATTTGTGGGAGCAAAAAATACTCAACACTCCTTCAGATTTGCTGCAAATAAAACCGTATATTTATAAACAATCCCGAGTGTTGCTCCTATTTCTAAGAATATCAACGTTCCGCTCCGTTTGTTTTATTTCCAAATTTCTATCAAGTGAACACGACAGCTGATAAGTTCAGCAAAAGTTTCGCGCTTTGATTCCAACACCGACATGTCAAAGAGAAGTACTTATTGTAGCAAGATGGGAGACGCGAAATAAAATAAAGAGTTTATTTACAGTGCGTGTTTCGGAATGAAATATTTACTTCTTATTCTTATTTAAAAGTCTACTGTTGCTTTTGTAATTGATCAAAATTCAAAGCTTATTTGCCATAAGAAAAATATAATGACAATTAAACTGTGTGTTAGAAACGGCTGAATATGCCAAGTAAAAAAGAGATTCTTTTCTAGCTTGGATGCCTAATAATACATATATACAAATAACGCACGAACCCAAAGTTAATTAATATTCATATTATACCTTTTAGATGATTATTTTATAAATGTCTAGATTAAATTCAGCAATAATTCAAATGTGCAGAAATGAATTTTTCGAAGAGATTACAAAGCAGCGTTTTACAAAAATACAACACATAACAATACCTATACATGCAGTGACTTATAATTTATTAGCTGCATATATTGTTATATATTGTTACAAGGTGTAACAATTAAATTTCAGGACTGCACATGCTTCAGTATTTAAGTTTGGTGTGAGTAGAATATATTTGATTTTGATCCCTCTAGTGCTGTTAGCACGTTTTTCGATTCTTCCATCTAGTTAAGTTTGTTTTTCATGCTCGTTTAAGTAAAACGTTGTTGTGTCTAAGTTCTACAATCATGATAAACTTAAAAATTGAGCTGAGCATACATTTGGAATTCCGCGTGAAACTTTAAGAAAATCCAACCGAATGTTTTAAATTGTTAAAAGAGGTGTTTGCAGGTAATTGTACTTCACATAGGGAAATATTTGAATGGCAAAAACGATTTTTGGTATATTGGGAGATTGTTAGAAATGATGATTGTTCGAGTCGATCTGTGAAGAACCGGCCAGGCCCATCGTTTTTGTTCAATATTAATGGCATCATCGAAATTCAATGGGTACCTCAAGGTCAAATGATAAAACAGGAGTACTTGTATACAGTACATTCAAATCAAATCTGCATAAAGAGACGGCATATTAAAAAAATTAACTCCAATAGAGAGACAGCACAAAACGAAGAAAAATAAAATAAAAATGACCCCCTCCACCCCCCCCCTCCCAGAAAAACAGATGAGAAAAAAATTTGTCTCATAAAGCTTATATCCTACATTTTTTTGAATGGCTCCAAATTTTCATATTAATACTTTTGAATATTTTTTATTTTGCCTTCTATTTCATTTTAAAGAATCCCTATACCTTTAAGAAGAAAGTTCTTTTTAAAGCCTCCATCTTCTTTTTTTAGGTATAAATCTAACCACAATATAATAAAAAAAAGATTCAATCTCAAATTAGGGATTTGTTTATGGATTGCAAAAGTAATCCTAATATTTGATTTTAATTTAGACTGAAATGAATGATTTTTAATGGTAGACTGGACCAATTTTCTAAGCACGTTTAGGTGGAGTGATTAAATGTGGAATTCTGTAGTTATAGGACATAAGAACAATAATCAATACACCTCAGATTCCAGTCTAGGAGAGCCAATATACACCCAATAATATCAAACAAAAAATGTATTTCTGTTCAAAATTGATTAATATTTTTATATAAGTGAATGCAGAAATAATTTTTTAAATCAAATACACTTTTGCGATTTTCCGAAAAAAGTCAAATTTGGGAATGGCATAATTAACAAAAGACACCAGAATTTATATGGTTTATAGAGTGTTTCAATTCTTAAAATGCCAGCTGGTTATAATTAAACTTCCCCTAAAACGGCCTCCTATGCTCAGGCATTTCAAACAAAAAGTTACTTCCAAAATTTCAAATTTATTTTTGCTTTTCGGGAAAAACTTGAAATTTAACTCAATAAATAACCAAAACAGAATACAGAAACAATAATAACAATCTAGAACAAGAATGATGAGTAATAAAATGCAAAAGCGGAATAAAGCTGTTAGTTGCTGGAGAAAAATGTCAAAATGCGTGTGTTTGGGAAGAAGAGGAAGCTCCTTATGCAGAACAGGTTAGTTTTCGTTAGTTTGTGTACCAATTTTCTTAAAGAAGAATAGTACAAGAATGAATGTCACTATGAATCCACATCATACGGTGACCTTTGGAGATTGTAAGAGAAATTCAGTGTGGATCCGTGGATTTTTCTTTACGCAAATGCGTCAATTCTGTGTGTTGACTATCCCTTTGAGGTAGAAGTGAGCTTTGTCGCTCCACATTACCATTCCAAGGTCTTGACAGATGAAGAGTTATTCTGTTGAAGAAACTGACCTCTAATGAAAGAAGTTGTGACCTGTCCCTATCAATCATCTCCTAGGTTGGGCGAATCATGTATGAGAAGTAGTGCATGATGTTTTCTAAGTACTTTTTGAACGGTGTAGTAAGAATAGTCTGGCTGTCGAGAAATTGCACGCACGCTACTGCCCCCAAACTCTGATGTCTGTAACTATTCGTCAACAGTTTTCTTGACATCATCAACAAGTACTAGTGTGACACGTTTATGGCCTCTTCCCGGTTGAACTCCTTATTTCCCCGTCTTATTGAATCTCTTAATCATGACCCAAATACCTTTAGTAGACATTGGTACACGTAGTAGGTTCTTTCTACGGTGAATTCATGAAATGTAGCAGAAGCATTCCCCTGGTTTTGGTAAATCAGCTTCAAAAATAACGCACCTTAAACTAAAGAGACCATCATTTGTACAGCCCGAAACATCGACTTCAACATGACAACATTTACAAATAACACTTAGTTTTGCATTAAACTTCCTCTTCTTCCCGTAGCATGAAAATATCGACATTTTTCTCTCACAACGAACAGCGTTTCCCTGTTTTGTATTTTATTACTCATCATTTTTGTTCAAGATTGTTAATATTGTTTCTGCATTTCGTTTTAGGTGTTTATTGAGTTTAATTTCATATTTACCCCGAAAAGGCGCCCTCTAGTGTACATTTTGGAACTAATTCTTTTCGAAATCCCATGAGCGCATCTCGTATATAGCCCATATCTCGTCCATGAGCGCATCTCGTATAAGTTTAATTATAACCACCTGATATATACAAATATAATATAAGCTCAATTTTAAGATTAAAAGTGTTCCTTAAGACATAGTATAATTTAAAAAGGAAATCACTTTTACTTTCCACATTTTTTAGTTCTTTCGTGTTCCAACTTATTAAAAATTTCTTTAAGGCATTGCATTTATTTTGAAGTGAAAATATTGCAAATGATTAAAGCTATAAATAAACTAACAATGTTTCATAGTCATAATAACTTCTATTACATGGATCTAGATTTTTTCTTCTTCAAATATCTCTTAGGTGTTTTATTAATTTCATGTATATTATCGATTGGGGGGGGGGGAATAAGGCTTCTTCAATCTCATTTCATTTTTTCAGCACCATCAGATTTTTAATTAAAGGAATTCCTCTTGGTATTCAAGTATTAAAAGAAATATAATCCTTTTTTCATCCTGGTGTTTCAATTTTAGTGTTTAATGCACTTAGGAACTAAAGAAGAACAACTATTATATTAAAAATGGTTTTAACTTAAAACCTCTGAATCCATGTATTTAATATACAATATACCTTATTAAAAGTATCATAAAAAGCAGCCTTTAATTAAACTGTACTCGAATTAAATCCTGATACTGAATGTATTAACATAATTATTTAATATCTTTTTTCATTATAAATTTCGAAACAGAGCATTTAATATTTCTAATTTTTCCGCTTCTGACGTTTGAAATCACAAGTAAGGAGTAATTTGAATGTGGGTGTTATTCTCCTAACTATTGACTGAAACATAAAAATCTATTAAATTCTTTCAAGGGAAAAATTCTGAAGCATCACTCTCCATACTACGTTGTTTTTACTTTTAAAAGAGAACAGCCAAATATAGCTTACATATTTTTTATTAAATCTTGATATTTGAGTCATTTCATTTCAATATATTTGAAACTGTTATAACTAAAATCTATCTTTCACAAAGCTAAGTAACAAATTTTCCCCCTGTAAGTGTTCAGTCTAGATATCGAATCAATACCGGTGTTTTATTTTCTATTTAACCCAGGAGAATGCTCACACTCTATACAAACGTTAGTGGTCGCGAGGGGTGACGGAGTCACCCCAATACTTTTTTATGGTTTATTTTATTGTACAAGATAAAAATCATAATTCCAGTGAGTAATTTAACTGAGAAAAAGCATACTTACCTATTTTTCAGGAATTTTAAATTTTTCTTTGATAATTTGCGAAAAAACCGTACCAAACTTAACTAAATTGTTAAAGGACACAGATCAAAGACATCTTTCGCTAACAATACATGAATGATATTTCCAGGCAAGATCTAAAATTTTGCTCACGTTATTGTAGTTTTAATGTTTTTTTGATAATTGACAAATTGTATGCTGAATTTTTCCCTTGATTGTGTCTTTCTGATAGGGCGCAGTGTCTTGTGGTGCCTCTGTGGCTTCATACCTTTCTTGATGGAAATCTTAAGATTAGCATTTTAAAAGTTTCCTTTCAACTCAAATGTTTCATGTTTCCCTTTTCTGAAACTTAATTTTGCTACCATGATTAATATCCATTTCTTCATCAGGTTCTTCCATTGCTTGATCAGTTTCAACGTCAACCAATAGAAATTGCAGATGCCCGTTTCATTTTTCTTACATTCTATTCACTTACATTTATTAACCATAACGAATCGTACAACATGGCTATTCAAACCATTCAAATCATTCACAAGGGGAAAATGTAGTCTGTTCATAGGAAATATTTTGGAACAAAAGTGGTGATGTCATTCCAAGTACCTTAAGATTGTAAAAGAAAAAATTTGTCATACGGAAAAAAGGGAAATATGTGACAAATCCATTTTGGTTCCCATGAAGACGGTCATATAGAAGAATACTGGCAAGGCCATTGGTAACAAGTAAACAAATTTCTCAAAACTAAAGATTTCGTGAGCCTAGGTAACTCCGTGTCCCACGTGACCACCCTCGGGTTAAATACACATACAATACATACGACGTCATTTTCACCTGCATATGCGTATAAAAAAGACTAAAAAGTTTATTTCCACAACTGATTTTTTTTTGAAAAAAAAATCCTCTTTTGTCGAAACCCTACTATTAAACTAAACACCAATTCCCGCAATTTAATTTTTTCAAGTAAATATTATATAAAATAAGTCCCTTTTATAGAACATAAAAAACACAAAATAACTAGTTAGAATACAGAGTAAAAGAATGACGATCTCACATTTGTACTTATTCGTATCATTCAATATACATTGGTTAATACATATACTTAACATTTTCCCTATTGCCTCTATCAATTCTTACACATTCTTCTTAGCTGACTTCTTGTTTATAAAAAGATGGGTTTTCCGCGCAATATCGCTTACACGGCTCAAAGGTACCCAATGCAATCGCAGCCGGACAAATATAATTTGGGTCGTAGCTCTTGTTTGTTGATGCCGTAACCAAATCTCAGAAAGACAGACAGTTATCAACTTTCTTATGCAATATTCAAGGAAAGTTATTTTTCTTGCTTAAACAAAGATCGAGGTAGAATTTATTCGCAACACTGAAAGTCTAATATTTTATCCACTTCTTTTTCGTTCAAAGGAAACATTTATTTTCAAAGAAATCTTTGGTTTTAAAAATAAATCAAATAGAAACTATGTATAGCTGATTGTTTTTAAAAAAATATTTTTTTTTGCTATTACTTATTTTTCTATTGATATTGTTAACTTAGTTTCATGCACATATGTATGCATATGAGAGTTGTTGGTTTATTTTCCAAGTGTTTATATTAATTAGCCGGATAAACACATTCAGGAATATAGCATTTTTTAAAAAAAAATTAGATTTATATAGGGTTTTCCAAAACAAAATCTGTCGTTCACGAACGTTCTGTAGCAGGCTATAAAGTTGAATTTCGTAAAAATTGGAAAATGGTAGATTGAAACCATGAACATTTTCTCTATATAAAATAAATTCTTTCTAAGCGAAAATACCAGATATTGATGCTTATTGTCATTGGAAAAGTCTGAGATTTCGGTTCCTCAAGCATAGCGATGCGATTTAATAACAATTTTTGCGCAGATTAGAAGATCCTTATGTATCGTGGTTGAGCAACTTTTTTTTGCCATCCATTGTTTTCACGACTCCATCATTATTCGGCTTTTTCATAATGCTCAGCTTTCCAGTATCACCAAAGAATATATTGAAATGCTTTCAATTTGGTGGAGCTTCATAAAAAGTCCATTAGCTTTTTTCTGATATTTAAAACATCATAAAACGATTGCATATTGGGTACCATACAGGAAAATTGTTAATGATTTTGCTTTATGTTTACGAAAGTTTTGCTTACTTGGGATTTATAAATTTGCAGTCGTTAAGGTGATAAATGTATAGTCACTGTGACATCTCCATTGGTAATGCTTGGAATTAAGAATCATGTTGGATAAATTCCCTTTTGGTCGCTATACTGTTTGTTCACTGATATTGTAAAATTCCTCCAGAATTCAAACATTTCCATAGGATCCAGGAACTAAAGTCAAGTTTTATTTGGAATGTCTGTTCATCCAAACAACACCGTAATTTTGACTTTCGGATATAAATTGTTGAATTTTTAAATTCTGGTCATGATCTTTTTGTGTACATATATTAATCAATATAAGACGACAAAAATAAATTATTTTTGCAGTGTATAAACTGTAAACTAAAAAAAAACTTCCAGGGAAACATTTCTACTATCACAGATTACATACATGAGCAAATCAAACATTGGGAACTGTATTAGCAAGTATTATCCTGATTTTATAGTTATCTAAAGCCCCCTATACATGTAACCACTAATATTGCCGAAAAACTGAGGTTGAGGAGAAAAACAGCTTTTTACCCGTATATTTTTTTCAGCCCGTTTACATGAGAGTCTGGTGATTGGTTGATAGATTCACGTGACTATACAATGGTTACCGCGAAAAAAAGAAACCGATTAAGTTATCTATAATAAACGTCATCCCCATGGCAATCACGTCACCAAACGATAGAAATATCAAAATAACCGTATTTTAATGTTATCGCCCATCTTGGCGAACATAAACAAAAACTTGGAGCGTAGAACCTCTTTATGAAATCAGCACAGAAAAGGTCCCGTTTCAAAGCTTTCATTTTGCTACGAATTTGTGAAACTGTCCGATCCAATTTTTTTTTTTTTTTTGAATTCGTGACGCATTTTTTATACATTTCCGAATCCAGGACTGAACCATCAAATTTTTGTTATATTTCTTGGTTTTCTCAGATGTTAATTTAAGTTCTTATTTCTTCAGTGGACCAATGAGCACAATCAATAACAGCTGCCATCATTGAATAAATGAATCTTGGTCGCAATATACATAGGAAAATTTCATGGGGAAATTTCAAAACGAACTCACTGTTCTCCGCATTTACCCTGATTCAAAGCGGGTGAAAAAAACAAACCTGCTTTTACAACAGATATAATACCGACTCGTTGTGTAAACAGGTCTAGAGAGGATGAATGCTGGTCTTTGCCGGCAATTTTCGTCCATGTGAAACGGTGCTTAATGGTTATTATCTATTGGGCAATGTATTTCATAGCCAGCTACATACCTTTCTTATCATATTCTAAAGAGGTTTATCTTTTAAAAATATTATTCTTATGATGTTAACAATTCAAACTAGAATGTTCTTCACTGATTGAATAATGAAGTTTAACACACGGTTAAAAATAACAATCAATCTTTGTATGAAAATATATGACATTTAAAATTCCTTAAACTAAAGGTTTTTAGGTACGCTTAGAAAATAAACTAAAATAACACGAAAAATATAAGGTGAGATCAATGAATCAAACTGAATTACTTAAGTCATCTGAACCAAATGAATCACTGATGATTTTCCAGCTTCGAAATTTGAATTAAAATGTAAAATAATCCAAATATTTTAATGGAACTTCCAGCAGGAATATCTTTGTCAAAATTCCAGTCAAGTGTCAAAGACTAAGCTTTTTTAGATGATTGATTATTATTTTTGACAAATAATAATAACACTTTTAACACTAAATGCAGTTGACATTGTATTTTCTTTTTAAAGCTTAATTTGCTGAAAATTATTATAATTTAACATGAGCTAAACGCTTCGGTGTCATTATTAATGGTAAAACTAAGATAATAATGAAACTTACTAAGTTTGGGGTAAACAAAATCCATTATTTTTACATGAAGTTCAAAACTTTATTTAACATGTTTCGGATTTCCAATTTTGGTGAAATATGCACCATTTTGTTCTATAACCTGTTGCCATTTAAAAGGTAGTTTCATAATGCCTGTCTCATATAAGTGTTGGTTCCTATTGGTGAAAGACTCTGGTAATCGGTTTTCACAATCTTCTCTTGGTGTCAATTTCTTATCACCAAGGAAGTTTTGAAATGCAAGAAAAACCCTAAATTCGGATCTCTACTGTCAACAATTGGACCGTTTTAGATAGCAATTGACCAGAAACGGCATGAATTGGCCAAAAAGGAGAGGTGTTGTGTTCCATCAGGACAACACCACACACACACACAGGCCACACTCATCTATAAAAACTCCCAAAACCTCCAGGAAGTTTGGTTAGGATATTTTGATATGTCCACCATATAGTCCGAATTTGGCACCAAGTGATTACCATGTTTTTCATGCATTTCAAAGATTCCTTGGTGATAAGAAATTGACATCACACAAGAGACGATTGTGAAAACCGATTACCAGAGTCTTTCACCAATAGGGACCAATACTTATATGAGAGAGGCATTATGAAACTACCTTTAAAATGGCAACATATTATAGAACAAAATGGTGCATATATAACCAAAATTGGTAATCCGAAACATGTTAAATAAAGTTCTGAAGTTCACGTAAAAATAATGGATTTCTTTTTCCCCAACCTAATATTCCGTTGTCTCTCTAGAAGAAAAATTTGATTTTATTTAACTCTTTTGTACGTGTTTATTGGTGCAAGTTTGTCTGCAAAGCCATGGGAAAAGTTCTATAATGAGAAATTATTGTCAGAACTTAGAAAAGGATAGGTTTTGAGATTTAAAGGGCACACTATGTCCAATGCTTCTTTATAGAGTTATTCGAAAGTGTTCGAATGTGCTAATACTGAGAATGAGAGTGCCACTTAAGGCAATTTCAATATTCTAAAGTTTATATCGCTGGAAGGCATTCTGAATCCAAATGAATTCATAAACTGCGCAAGATATTTTACCTCTTCATTGGAATTTCCAATTAAGACGAAATGCATAAGTAATTTATTATATTAGAATACAGCTCTTATATCTGGGAAATACTGAATGTTAATTACTAATTGTCAAGAAAGCATTCGAAAGCTATTTAATTAAAAAGTAAAAAATATGTTTTGATAATGAATCTGATGTTAAATTCTTAAGGTCCCGATTATTTCTTGAGCTAGGAAAACTAGTTTAGATATTAGTGAAAGATAGGGATGAGAAATTGTGATTTCGATTCAGTCTTCCAAACTAAATATCTTTGAAGATTGACGGGAACTCTATTCAAATGAATTTTATTCAGAGTTGAAGTGTTCCAAATTTTTTGTTGGAAGAAAAATGAGGTTATTAAAACATTTTACTTTTAATGGTCAAAAGAAGTAATACATTTTTTTTACTTTTGTTTGTATAGTTACGTGATTGATCATCTTTCAAATGCGGAAAGGTTCACATAATTAACAGGCAGGTTCTTTTGCAGTAAAACGTAATTTATTTTAGAACATTGTAAGGAATGGTAAGAGAGCGCCCTCTCCTGGCCATGTGGACACTTAACCAGTCAGCCTGCCACCTCCGGGAAGAAAGGATGTGCCAATGTCCGCCCGCGCAAACCCTTAGTATTTGTATAGATTTTCCCTGTTTTATGTAATTGTAACTGTTCTCAATTAGAATGTGCCACCAATTAAAATTATTTGAGCTAGCCGACGGAGTTATTTTTGAGTATCGGTTATAACACTCCAATAAATACAGTAGGGTTTTTTTTCAGCGCAGCGCACATATAAATATAAAATAATTCTCATGGAAAAATAGCATGAATATTGAACACAACACCTCGAATCTGTAGTTTCAATTTTGTAGAAGACAAATTAAATACATTTGACTGAAAAATTAGTTGCTTCGCTTTATAGTGTTTATAAATGCTGCAAAATCATTTTAGGAGCTTCTGTAGTTTTATATTCAAACTAGCTGTTACCCGCCCGCTTCGCTGGGTATTTCATGATGTTTTATAAATTTTTACTGCTTATATATATGTATAAATTATTGATATCTAAGTCCTAGCATTAAGAATTCGATTGAATTGAAAATATACTTATACCTGTAACTGTCACCTGTTGATGAAAAAAAAAGGGCAGAACTCATCTAATTTGTATTTTCTAAAAATCTCTAAAATTGAAGCATAGAATGATGTTTGCTCTTTCGTAACTCAAAAACCAAGTGGATTCCCGCAAAACCAATTTTCGGTGAATCTCTACTCCGTAAATTGAACATGCAAGCCAAATTCAAGTCTAAATCTAACAGAAAAAAGCAGAAGTTTTACTATAAATATCCCCGTAATCCCGTTGAGAGCCGTTTTCCAAAATTACTGCTCTTAGCGGATTTCAATTCAACAAAAGAAAAATGCAAACCAAATTTCATTATTATAGTCCTTGTAGCTCGAAAAAAGTAATTTTTTTTGTCAATACGTCCCAGTAACCCCCTGCAACCCCCCAGAACTTGATTTGCTTAAAATTTATTCTTAATGGATCCCTATTCAACAAAAGAAACATGCTTAAATAATTTCAAGTATATGGGTCTAACAATTAAAAACAGGAATTTTTTTCTGTAACTCCTCTTGACCCCTCGCAAACATCTTTGGGGTCAATTTTCATTTTACTCTTTGTTAGAGGAATTCTATTTCATGAAAGGAACATGCCTACCAATTTTCAAGCAGGATGATCAAGTAGTTTAAAAATGCAAATATTTATTGATTACGCCTCTTAATCTCCCGAAATTAAACTTCGTAGTTGATATTCGCGAAACCCATTTTGTAGCGGTTCTCTACTTTACGAAAGGAATCTGCTTATCATATTTCAAGACTGTACGTCTAACAGTTTAAAAATGGGGATAATTATCTATAACGCCACTTGAGCCCCGCAACGCCACTTCTGGGTCTGTTTTCACAAAACCCATTTTGTAGGGGAATTGCACTCTATGAAAGGAAACTGCTTAGCAAAATTTGAAGACTGTGCGTCCAATTAATTAAAAATGCAAAAAAATTATCAATAACGCCCCTTGAACCCCCGCAACACCACCTAGGGGTCGATTTTCACAAAACACATTTTGCAGTGTATTTCTATCCTATGAGAGGAATCTGCTAACCAAATTTCAAGACTGTGAGTCTAATAGTTTAAAAAAAGAAATAATTATTTATATCTGCCCTTAACCCCCCGCAACACCCCTAGGGGGTGAATTTTCTCCTAACCCGTTTTGTAGCGGATATTTACTCCATGAAAGAAACATTCCTACCAATTTTCAAGCAGGTAGGTCAAATAGTTTAAAAACGAAAATATTTATCTCTTACGCCACTTATTCCCCTGCAACGCCACTTAGAGGTCTGTTTTCACAAAACCTTCTTATAGCTGATCTCTACTCTATGAAAGAAATCTCTTTATCAAATTTCAAGACTGTGCGTCTAATAGTTTAAAAATGGAAATAATTATCTATAACGCCCCTTAAGTCCCCTCAACGCCACTTGGGGGCAATTTTCACGAAACCCATTTTTAGCGCATCTCTACCCTATGAGAGGAATCTGCTTACTAAGTTTCAAGACTGTACGTCTAATAACTTAAAAATAGGAATTTATAACGTCCCTTAAACCCCCCGCCCCCGCAACACCCCTTGGGTGTCAATTTTCCCAAAACCTATTTTGTAGCGGATATTTACTCCAGGAAAGAAACTTACCTACCAATTTTCAAGCAGGTAGGTGAAGTAGTTTAAAAACGGATATATTTATCTATTACGCCCCTTAATCCCCCGCAACGCCACTTAGAAGTCTGTTTTCACAAAACCCGTTTTGTAACTGATCATTATTTTACGAAAGGAATCTATTATATCAAATTTAAAGACAGTGCGTCAAATAGTTTAAAATGGAATAATTATCTATAACGCCCCTAAGCCCCTGCAACGCCACTTGGGGTCGATTTTCAGCAAACTCATTTTGTAGCGGATCTCTACTCTCTGAAAGGAAACCGCTTACCCAATTTCAAGATTGTACATCAAGTAGTTTAAACATGGAAACAATTATTATTAAAGCCCTTAACCCCCCGTAACGCCCCTTGCGTTTCGAATTTCGTAAAATCCTTTCCTAGCTGATGTCTACTCTATCAAAGGAACATGTCTACCAAATTTCAAGTCTGTAGGTTGAATAGTTCCAGAGATTTCGTGATTAGTCAGTCAGTCAATCAGTCAGTCAGTGAGTGAGTCGCTTTTCTCCTTTATATTTATAGATAATCACTGCAGAATTTTCTGGATTCTTGTAGAAATTTGTCTTTTTGGTGATACTCCAAATCCAATTTGTCACCAAATTGTTATTCTTATTCGCTATAATTTTCAAAAGAATATTCTTTCTTCTAATAAAGAAAAGCCTTGCAAATCATCTTTCTGTGTTACTATACCATTTCTACAAAAAAATATACTATTTAATCTTTTTGTAAACGTACACATTTTTTGGAATGTATTGCCACTTATTTTTGTATGTATTTGCACATTTCAAAATAAATCTACAAATAATTTCGTAATACTAACTGCATTTAATAGCTAATGTAAAACTAGCTGTTTTTTGCAAACCCTTTAGTAAAATTAATTTTCCCTCTGAAATACATTAATGCCTGTTGATTAAATTTTCATTACTGGATGAACTGTTCTTTCAATGGAAAAGTATTAATCTCTATTTCCTGAATAATTGTGTGTGTGTGTGTGATTATTTCCATTTCCATTATGTATATATCTTGTGGAATAGCTATTATGCAGATCTTATTAATTTTTTATTGCCATTTCCTAAAATATCTTTCCCCTTTTATATGTCCATATAAAATTTCACAAACTCATTCCGATCGAGAAATGACTGCCTCTGATTTTAAAATGTAATTACCAAAAACTTCTACAGGGACTGTAACGAACAATACACGGAAATATAAACTTTATTAAAAAAAATAGAGGAACAGTTATAAAATAAAAGTGATTAAATAATTATTCCATACTTGTTCTGGAAGCAACACGTCTTCTGTGTTTTATTTCAAAATCACTTTTGCAGTAAATACAAAAATAGGCATTAAACACTGTCTTGAAAACAAATAAAGCTCAGTTTAATAATTGATATTGGTAAAGTTTGATATTTAAAGTTACATTAATTAGCGAAGTTGCTAATGCACACATATTTAAATATTTTCATACTCCTACTTAGGGCTACTTTTCAGCCATTGCTTTGATTTGAATATGTATTTGGGTCTAGAATCTGGCAATAACTTGTTTATTGTACTCAGATTTAGCACGGGCTCTACGTTTATGTATGCAATTTTAGGTAAGATACCTTCTTCTCATAATGGATTTAGATTTCTTATCCATTATTTTCAACAGGTTTTTACTCAGTATTATTAACAGAAATGGGGAAGGTTAGCTGGCCACAAAACATGTTCAACCCCACTTTTATATATAAAAAAAGTTTTTTTATGTATAAGCTGTCCTAATTCAGCAATGTTGATATTACTGAGCATCCATTATTTTATATATTTTATATTTAACTCTATTATTTTAATATTTCTTATTTCCATTTAAATTCTGTTGTCTGGTAATCTTGCAATTTTCAGTTCTTTTCTACTTTAATTATGTTTGTTAATATCTCTCTTGTAGAGAAATTTGGATTATATATACATATTTGCTATTATGTCGAAATTTCTGGTGTACGGGGAAGTGTTGGATCCGTAAAATATATTTAACCCTAATTTTGCTGGTCCTAATTCAGCAACAGTTTTAGAAATCATAATAGGTCTTCATTTTAGTCCTTTGACTCTTCTGGTTTCTTACATTTTAAAGTTCTCACTCTGTTTCATTCTATACAAACGCTTAGTTAATTCTTGTACAATATACTTTTCCATCATTTCTTTATATTGTGTTTCTTGAAAACTGGTTTAAATCTTCTAGTTTTGTTAGTTGTATAATTTAGTATTATCAATTTTTTTAATAATATGTATTTTTTCATTTTATATTATATATATATATATATATATATTAATTTCTCCATTTCACTGTTTTCCATATTTCTTTTACAACTATTTTTCTTAAATTAGATGAATTATGTATTGAAAAGCTCTCTATATCTACTCTTCACAATTTTCTGTTAATTAAAGAAAAAACACTAGAGTTCATTTAATACTCTCACGAACTTTATTAATTATTATTATCTATTACATAAAATTAGCCTAACATTTGTTTTCTTGAATAAGCCTTAATAAATCTTTATATCGTAGAATATTTAAACTTCGAGCTTATTTGCAAGTAAGGTTAATGAAATTAAACTTATTTTAAAGTTTTATTAGTTTAACTTCTCCAATAGGTCTTAGAATAGTTAAGATAACTTATAGATTACAGTAATAATTCATTTATATATTTAACATTAATCAATTATATATTAGTTTACATCTTATCTCATGGTTTTTAACTAGTTCGGTATTTCTTAACAATAACTATTGTTTTGTGTCCGAATTCTTCAAGTATTTAACTTCCAGATTTATTAAACTATTAATACTTCAAAAAGTTGTTCAGAAGCTTTAATGTAAAATGTTCATGGGTACTCTAAAGTTAGAACTGCAATGATAAATTTTCCCTGTAAAACGTTAAAACTCCTTAATCCGAAACTTTATTATGTAACGATATTTCAACTTGTTTTTCAATCAAGTCTATAGAGATACAGATTGTTTGTCCTCCTAGGAGATCTGTTGGAAAATTAAGATCCTTTGTTGCATGAATTTTGTCTACTTTGGGTGAGTCAGTTATGTTACATGACCAGTTAATAAGAATGTAAAGTGCTACTCTGTATAGGGAGACCAAGCCCTATCCATAGTAAAATTTGTGTTTCTAAATGAGGGAATATGAAACTTTTAATAATTTCTAATTGAAAAATACAGTAAAAACTGCTTCATACGAAACTGAGGGGACTTGATAATTTTTTCGTGTTAAAAAGAATTTCGTATAAAATGATATGCTATCACAAAAATGAAACATATATTTAACAAAATTAAAAGTTTATTATAGTACACTTTATGTTCATGGATATGTATATACGCAAGTATGTCGTAAAAATCAATGAAACAAATCATTCACTAGAACTTAATAAATTTAATATAAAATTTAAAAAAATTGAAAAAAAAGCATTTTTTGAATTTTTGGAAAATATCTGATATTTTTTTTGCATTGTCTTATTTAGTATCAATAAATTGTTTGGTATCATCCATTTCGTTATTCATTTCACGATTGTGCGTCTAAATAACTGTGCGTAAATTCCATGATGTTCCTCATTTCGGAAGACATGAGAACATGATCTGCATTATTCATTTCATTTTTTTCATCAGAATCTGCATTAAGATTACTTATTTTGGTTTTAAATAAACACCAAAATGTCTTTGTCTGCTATAAGTGGAGCTATACACACATTATCATGTAATGTGACGAATTCTTCCGATGTACAGTAGGGCAGTCCTATAACACAGAAATTTTCTCAACTTTCGGCTGGTGTTTTCCGTATTTTGTTCATTCTCAGAAGAGAAATCTTTTCTTGTCAAGCGATTTTCGTTTTGTGTTAAGAAAAAAAATGCATAAAAACACATAGTAGTTTATCGGGACCATTATTTTACTTCGCGTTAACCGTTATTTCCTCTTAACCCTCTTAGCGGTTTGAACGTCTTTTTCCGCACGTCTAGAGATGCTTCGAAAACGCACCACACGTCTTTTTCTGACTTCAAGAGAGTGCTTCAAAAGCGGGTAGGCCGTGTTTTTCTGAAATCCTTTCCCCTCTTTTATGGTTTAACACCATGAAAGATAATTAGGGAGGGTTGCGACGACACAATGGTCACTGACAGGAAGTTTTATGGCTCTCGGGGAACCCTGTGTTTTGACCCTGAAGCAATCGTAAAAAGGTTGGGAAAAATTTCTTTAGACCCCTTAGTGAACGAACTATAATATAGTGTTTGTAATTTAACTTCATTTGAGATATTATAGCGTTTGAATTAAATAAATTCTTTTTGTACTTTTAGCAATTTAACTTTTTTTTTCAAGTTTTGAAAAATGTTCCAACGTATAAATAAAATATTATATAACTCACTTTTGATTTTATATTAATTTGAAATTTTAATAAGTTGGGACTGTAATCTGCTATTTTATATAGTTGGACAAATAACTTTTTAAGTATATTCTCTTTGCTTGATTAACTCGTATTATTTTCTTCATCTTAAAATGATGAAACGGAAAATTAAGTTTTTAAAATATATAAATCTCTATATAATATCTAGAACTATATTTAATTGCTTCATTTTTCTTCTCTTAACCAATGTTTTCAGTTTTTAAACCATGATTATTTCATTATAAGGTGTCAAAAAAGTTAATAAGAAACCGAACGCTTCAAAATTTAAAACCTTTTAAACTTTCCAACTACTAAAAATGAATAATTTTTAAACTTTTGCATCAAATTATTTGTAAAAAATTCTTACGCTTTCATAAAAATAATAATGGAAAAACTAATTCAGATCCATTATTTTTTTTTTAAATTTTAAAGCCAGATGTTCAGGGCGCGTATTGTTACAATACACCAAATTATATTTGAATTTTAAAAAAATGCTTGAGTTTCACTTTACTTCAGAGAAAACATGAATGAGGATTTTTTTATACCGATTCAAATTTTTAACCTTGAATATTTGAATAAATAGTAATTAAAAATATTCGGATACATTTACAGTTGACATTTACGCATATAAATAAATATAAAGATCAATTTAAAATTTTTTTAAACGTATTTGTTTATGCAAAATTTCTAAATATTTATTTTTTTAAAGCTAACTGAAGAACAAGTAATTAAAATCTGGATATCTATTATAATTAACATTCAGAAAATATCCAAATTTGCATACAAAACTAGGAATTTTATATTAGAAATTGTATTTGAAATTTCAGAAAAAAATATTATGTATCGTGCACATACTCAGTTAAAAATTATTTACCATAAGTACTAACAATTCTTCGAATAAAATATTAAATTAAAATTTTAACATAAGAATCTTAAGCATTTAATGCATTTCGTAAATTTCATACAATTTGGTTAAAACTGTATGTTAAGAGCAAAAGTTATGCTGAAAGATTTGACGAATATACAATAAATTTTTAAGTAGAAGCAATACTGAGAAACTAAAACACAGGAATGGAAAATTATGATCATATCTACAAGAGTTTTTGAAATATCTATTTTAAAATTCAGAAAAATCTCTGCGTTAAGTTATACTTAATATTAATTAAAAAGTCAACATAAATGTAATGTAATGTTTGAAGACGCATTCATGTACTATTAAAAAAATTATAAAGGCAATTGTTGCGAATGTTAATAATTTCATATAATTTTAAATTCAGATTTTAACAGATTGACGTAGAAGAAAAAAACGAACATCTAACGTACAGGATGCAGTCTGCAATACATAACCTTGATAAACAGAAGACGGCATTTTCACTTGCTAGAGCAGAGCTGGTTTAGGTAGGGGTGAGCTGGGCAAAAAGTGAGGGCCCAGCGGTTTTGACGGGTGCCGCACAAGAAATTGCAGTTTTCAGGAAAAATTATAATAATTACAAATACAAAAGTCTTGCAGTTTTTTCATACATTTTTATTAACACGAATTGGGGAATTGATTTCCAATATACTTTGTTGTGTTTCACAATATTTAAGCCCCTCAGGGGGCTCACCTTCTTTAGGTGAGTACGGGTGTCACACAATCCCGAGGTGCCCTAGTGATCTTTCCTTTTCCCACGGGGTTTACTGTCTTTGGCAAACACGGTCTTCACGAACCCGGGGTACCCTAGTGATCCTTCTCTATTTTCGACCCTCTTTCTTGTCATTCAATTCATTCTTTCTTTCTCTCTTCCCGTCTAGACCACAGATATTAAAACAAATGTTTGGCGCAGTATAGCCGAAATCGGCTCTTGCGCCAATAAACCCCAAAATCACTCACTCACTCACAATATTTAAGGTAACAAACCATAGTCCTTCAGATATATTTGTTCTACTTTTCATAAGCCGTACTCCTATTAAAACTTGTGCTTCCGAAATACACCTTTTGTAATCTTAAGAAATTATATAAACTAAACGGTTAATTTTAATTTATGCAAATTATTAAATGTTCCTATTTAGCCATTTCCGTCCAAACAGTTTACATGAAAAAAATATTCGGATTCACCCATTCATTAGGAATTGTATGATTCCAGCAGTAAGTTTTATTTTTTACCGAATAGGATTGCGTCACTTCGGGGATACCTCTAACAGAAACGTTTATATGCTA
>BMAO01039288.1:0-36643 GCA_019973975.1 Trichonephila clavata | reverse complement strand
AGGGGTATATTATATTTCTCTAGAGGGATTTACAAAATATTAATTATCTAGAGTGTTTGAGATTCACCTTTATATAAATTTTCGATAGTTCAATAAAAATTTTAATAAATTTCAAGAGTATACCATACATCTATCTGATAGTAAAATCTTGGTTTAAGCCTGTAAGTTTTCTAACGCGTTATCAAAATCATCATTTTTCAACTGTCCAAAGGAGTGGGTATTAATTTTTTTTAAAATTAGTTTCGAAAATAAATAAAAAACTACTCATTATTTTCTGTTAAAAAAATTTAAATTATAATAGTATACATACCACTCAGTTATGAGTTTAAATATCCATTTATATACATCATTTAAATAATTTTGAACCATACTAAAAGTTTTGCATGTTACGATCTCATGTTATTTTAGGAGCATATATATATATATATCATAAAACAAATACAAAAGTAGGAAATAATTTATTTTAAATTGAATATTACGGAGTTATTAGATAAAAGCAACATTTTAAATGATGCTAAGTATGAATTTTTACAGAAAAGTTGTGAATTGGGTAAAATGTGTAGATAAAATAAGTATTACAATAAAAATACGGTACTAATTAGTTAGTATATACATTTAATCAGTTATTATATACATTTTTAAGAAGTAGTATCTTACCAGAGGTGTCATTAAACATTTCCCAAAGGGGTTCATCATTCCTCCACACCCCGTTGTAGGAGGGGGTTGAATGATGAAACCCATTAATCCCAAACAAACAATTGAAATGGGCCTTAAATCTAAAAATTAAAATGGGAAAGACTAAAAATTTGCGTGTGAAAAGGAAAAACATAATTTTCCCAGCAGATTTTAAATCCACCTCAATGGCAGGGAGTCTGGGAGGTTTCCCGATGGGTGCCCATGTTGGCGCCACATCTGGAAGTAAACTTTTAAATATAGTCCAAATAAAACAGATTAAGTTGAAAATATAATTTATAAACAATTTATACATTTCAGAAAATTACAATCCTTATTAGAAGCTATAAAGGAAAACATCAGTAGGACAAAAATAAACATTTAACCTTCATATCAAAATTCTCAAAGCTAATAGTATAATAAAGCAAGAAAAACTAGAAAAATGCATATTTACCAAAATTCTTTAAAATAGAAATAAAGACAAAATATATTATTGTTTTCAAAATGTGTTTTATGTCCTAAACTATTTTATTGCCCATGTAGCTAGGAAAACATTTCTGAAGCAATCTTTTCGCACTCGAGGCATTTTTGTGCTTTCTGATATACATGAGTATTTCATCATCCTATATGCTTGCAGAAATTTTGATTTTGCTACAAACATCACTGTTAGAACAAACTGAAAAATATCTTCATCGATAACTTCATCATTGGTCAAACACCACTTTCTTGTAGTGGAAACTGTAAAATATGAATAGATTCTTCATCATCTGATAGTGTATAAAATGTTCCAAAGCCTCTTCACAGTCGGAATGGCTTTGAATGCGACATCTTATCAACTTTATAATGGATATTCACTAACTGACGAAACACAAAATAATATAAGACCTTATTACGTGACTTTCCTCAAAATAAGACATACGCTACATCAACTATCAACAAACACGTGGTGGTTTGCTGCAGCTGAAATTCACTTGAGATTGTAAAGAAAGAATTGGAAGGGAGGAGTTGAGAGCCGAAACGAAAGTCAAGTCATAAATATTTTCTTCCGACACATACTATAAGTTTTAGTGTTCAGAAATCTTTCACATTCTTCTGTGGTGTAAGCATAATAACTGCATTTTGTGAAAATTAACCTTTACGCCAATGTTCATTTTGAACATTGAAATTTCAAACCGATAGGCAAAAATATCTATATTTTAATGATATCTTACAGTCTATAGTTAAAATGATCATTTTAATTACTTTTACCAAATAATAAAATATTTTTATTTTGAATTTTATATGAAATTTGAATTTTGCCGATCAAAGTGGAAAAATGCAAATTTAAATTTTTCTCGCAGAGACTATTTACTTTAGCAGCAGTACTTTAATTTAAAAATTAATCCATATTTTTGTTTTCAAAATAATTTTACGGAACAATATTAATAAAATTGAATTTTCAGAAAACTTCAATTTGATATTCCAATATTGGAACATTAATCATCTTAGGAAAAATATTCTTTAGCTGTGATTTTTTTAAAAACAACTTTCCATAGAGATGGTGTGGTTTTAAACAAATATAAATGCTATTAAACCGATGAAATTGGGATTGGGAGGTTCATCATGAAATCTAGAATAGTACAAAATAAAGGGCGACTGGGAAGTCAATAATTTGTGCCAGCTCCCTGCCAAAGTTCAATAATTAGTGAAATGCATCGCTAATTTTATATTTAAGAAGAGTCGGTACCCCTAATACTGAAGAAACTTTCATTTGGGTTATGTGTTTTCCTATTCAAACATTTTTTCAACAGATCAGGATGGGAGAGATCTCTAAATATAGGACTTATTACTTCTACAACAGCCTCCGGAAGATGTTTATGCTTGTAATACTTATACCTGATGCTCTTCAGACTTTTTATATCCACATTATGAATCTTCACCGACAGGACAAAAACCATGTTCAGGATATTGATCTGTTGACAACATACTGAAAAATATCTTACATAGCTGCCACATTTTCTAAACACTGCTGTGATTTCTCCGAATAGCTAACCCGCAATACCACTGTAAGTTATCTATTTCATGTCCAGTCAAATTGTTTTTTCCACTTAAACACTTACTATCTGACAGGATTTACTCTTTCAATTGAGTTTTTAATTGGTGTAATCTTGTTATCATTTACTTCATTACATGCCCAATAGACTCCAATTCTTCAATTAGATTTTCCTCTCCATAGATGTTTTCCTTTTTAATAGCATCACATGGTTTTCACTGCTTTTCATTTCAAATCCCCAAAGTAAGTAATATATTGGGCGTTATGCAAATATAATTATCGTTGAAAAACTCTAGATAGCCCTTGAACTTCCATCCATCCACTAGATGCAACGAAGTTCCTTTTTACAAACCTTTTGATTAAAAAAGGCTGGTTTTTACAAATACAGTATTTGAAAATAAGTTTAACATTTACCACTTTACCTGTATCAATGCTGCTAACAGTAACTGCTCCATTCAGTGTTGTGTAGCTGCGTTTCTGTCATGTCCCATCTACAGCTACTGTAATATCTTTATTACCTTCATTTTCACAAATAGCTTCCTTCGCAGCATTTTGAATCGAGTCCCAATAAACAAGTTTTGCAGCATTTCAAATTCGCTTAATGTAAGGAGGAAACCTC
This sequence comes from Trichonephila clavata, assembly GCA_019973975.1. Classification (NCBI taxonomy): domain Eukaryota; kingdom Metazoa; phylum Arthropoda; class Arachnida; order Araneae; family Nephilidae; genus Trichonephila; species Trichonephila clavata. The sequence goes on along the minus strand of BMAO01039288.1, from coordinate 33,320 downwards.
GAAGGTGGTTGCGGAAGATTCAATATACCAGAAAACTTTCGTCCAGCTTCTGCTCCTTTTCCAATTGAACACATAGCACATGCAATCCTTGTATTTATTGTAGCAATTTGTGTTCCTTCACGAAAATATGAAGAATATAATTCTGCACGATATGGGCAAGCACAATATTTCAGGACAAACGTTATAACCAGTACAAACTTACCATTTAAAACTTGCATGTCCAAATCCCTGTTACACATTTTACAGTGAACTCCATTCTTGAAAACAAATGCAAGAATATTCAAATCTATAGTGACATAAAAATACCTAAGCTTTCATTTAAAGAAGAAAAATTCTAATTTAAATCGGATATTTTCTTTTCTTTTGAGCATGACTCCTTTAAGTCATGACTTCGGATTCACATTACTCTCATTACTGTTAGAAGGAATGCTAGAACGACTGAGAGCACTCTTACCTTCATAAAACAGACATTTACGAATTTTAAATAAATTTCTAAATTTAGGCATGTTCAGATACCAAAAAATTAGAATTTCAGAAATTTCAAATATTGAAATCTCAAAATGTATAAAGGATAAACGAGCATACGCTCCCAAAATAGGTAAACAACCCTAGCAGTTACACTTCCAGTTATTCTACAGTTAATATCGTATAAATAAATAAAACCGATAAATGCTTTGGAAGAACTTCCCAGGTATAAAAGGACAATGTTTACATTTCTATTTGTCAAAGTGGGTGGGGCATATTACATGCTTATTTTTTTTAAAAAAATCATTTTAACATACTTCTAATTCATAAAATGGCAAGTATGTTACATCACTGGAAAGTCCTGATTTGCCAATTACATAAATATCTAAAATTCAAAATCGATTTTCCGAAGGTTTTTAGCCTACTAACTGTTCTTAAGGGACACAATACGATTCAATGCACAAAACTCGTTCGAAAATTCGAATAAAAATGCTAAGCCTAAATTATTTTCATTTAGTCTAGCAAAAATTTAAAGTTATAAGATAGAAAAATTCAGAGTTAATGATAATTTGTATGTCAATTTTTATTCACATCCCAATGAAAAATATAAACTTCAAAAGAATTTATCTGAGATCGAAAAAAAATAACTCATGTATCTCCTTTTAAGATACTAAGGCTTTTTTTCTATTGTGCCTAATGTTATGGATTTTACCTATTACTAATAGTACAGGTAACAACATGTTTATGCATATTTTAATCCAAGCCATTCTTATTTTTTTAAAAAAAATTGTATAATTTAGAATTTACACATTTTTATGGATTTTTCAATAAGCATTCTGAAACACATTATTTTACGTATATCACTCATGCTAGAAGAAACCCACATACGAACTTTTGTTATACATAGCCTGGCGTATTGTAGTAGGATTAGCATTTAAAAATTCCCTTCATTGATTTTAAAACTTTTCTTAAAAATTAATTTTAGTATTTTGTGAACAGAATATATTTTACTCTATCCATATATTGGTTACAAGCCTTAAAACTTTAAATTCATTAAATCAAAGATTTTTCTATTAATCGCACCATGTCCCCTTAACTTCAGAATGAAGAAAATTCATATCATTTATAAATAATTATGCGTGTCCAATTTAAAGAATCAATGGTTAGTTAATTAATGATAATTGGTGATGGTAATATATTCGCCTTATCATACTTAACTACAAACCTATTCAGTAACCTATACGATGGTCTATATCAAATTTATCAGCAAAACGGTTTATAGTAAAAGTGAGTCTGTAATTTCAAAGTACTTTTGAGTTTTTACTTTGAATTATAACGAAATTTCTATTTATTATTAAATAATTTTAAACTAAATGTGGAATTAATTTTAAAAATTTGTAATTGTGTAAATTTTGATTTAATTTGAATTATTTCCACTGTAATTAAATACAGGGGTTTCCTATTTTTAAATAATTGTTTTGGCACGAAAATTTTGTTATGCATCATGCAAAAAATGTAGAAAAGAAATTGGATTAGTAGGTGTAAGTGAATGTTAACGTTGTCCTGATAGCCAGGCAGGGTTTTGTTATTAAACCTCATAATTTTGAACCGTGGTCAAGTAACGTGGACCACACTTGAGCTGGCAGCCCCCTCTTCTAACTACCACAGCAACATGATGATGTTTGAGCACTCGGATGATTTAACGTACATCACTCCCGTGCACGGCGGGTCTTCAAAGGTGCTAGGCACGAAATTATGACACGGCAGCCTGAGTTCCTTTCCTTGACCGCTAAACTATCGTGGACATGAAAAGTAATGATCATACACTTTATATACGAAATTGAGATTTTTAATACAACTTCTCTATTTTTTTTCTCAATACCTATTCATCCCATTTATGTTAAGTTCAAACATTATTTCTTTTGATTTTTAAATTAGAAGTTATATCAATGTATCTGTTATTCAAATGTTTCTCGCTTTTCGAAGGTGATTCAGAAACAGAATTTTGAAATTAATATGTGAAAAATTCATTACATCAAAATGCGAGGAACCTGTTTATCAAAAATAATTTTTCTTCTTTATCGTAAGAAGAAAATGAGATTAACTGTAATTTTTTCTTCTTCATTTTATCAATTACAGTTTTTTTAAAGCCATCTTTTCAGAATACTGATTAAATACCATTCTTGCAAAAATTTTTAATGTTATATTCCTTTCAAGTATATTAAAATCTGAATTTATGTGAAATTAATCATGAATAACAATATTAACAATTAAAATAGAAATAATAAAACAAATAACTTAAAAATAAATGAATACAAAAATAGAAAAGGAACGATGGAATAACTTAAAATTCTTATAGATCAACGTTCGTTTTTCTATCGACAACATGATCTTACATTTCAATAATTGCAATATATATTGTAAAGTTTCTTCTTTTTACAGTTTCTTTTGTTGATATGAGGATATACTTAATTTTTTTAAACAATAATTAGAAATTTGAGCATTATTACACTTATATTTAAAATTTAATATGTTTTAATATTATTGAAAAGTTATAACATACATGTCTGCAAATTGCTCTACAATAACTTTTGGTTGCTATATTATAATAATTTTATTCATAAGGAATAAAAAGCTACACACTTTTATATTGGGGTTTCAGTTAAAAGTATTTACTCCCCAAACTTTCCATTGATTAATGAAAACTATTTCTTTTAACGTCTTTCATTGCATTCATTGGACTACTTAATATATTCCTATGCATTTAGTTCCCATAATGACATAGGGACTGATTCTTCTTAACTGAAATTGAAGACGTGGTACCAAACCAAAAATCAGCAATTGATATTCGATATGCTTCTAAACTCTTTCACGTGCACTTTTCTGAAAGAGTTTGTGTGCTTTTTGATTCTACAATCTCAGACTCCTTGTACTGTTTAACGAAGTTCAGAGATAAGTTTTCCACCACAAACTGCAAAATAACATATTCAAAGGAGGTTATTTTCGAAAGGCAACTGATGATTGTTGGATTAATTCAAACTTTTGAATCAGTTTTAAAAAAATCATTTTCGCTTCTGAAATGCATTTTAAATATTTGTATTAGTTATCGAATTATGTTTATGTATTTTTATTATTTGTGCCTTTTTTGAATAGTAGTTTGAAAATTCAAGTATGTGCGTTTTAATTGGTGACCAACATGATTGATGTTTTATATCATTTTGCATATTTTTTCACAATTTTCAACGTATTCTATACTTTATTTTACAACACTTCTCTTGAAAATTTATTGTAATAAAATCTGGCTATAACTCTTACTTCTGGCATAGAAAAATAAAATGGGAATAGGGTAACGATTGAGAATTTAAGGGAAATGATAGCTTTTAAAACAAATAAATAAAAGAGACGAGCATAAATAAATTAAGACTTTAACATACATTGAAGAACAGTTTATTTAAATAAAATAACATATTTTTAGAACTTAAAGTGCTGTACTTCTAGAAATATGCTATTTTTAGACGCCTGGGATAGTGACTCGAATAAAGACAAAAAAGTAATAGCTTTGTCCCCATACATTTCAGGTTTCTTTGTAAAAAACAGGGAGCTCTCCTTATTGGGCGAATAGACCTAAAGAGTTTTAAAAACGCAACTTGATGTATATGTGTTTCTTATGCTTTCGATTTTAAAGGTAAGTAATTTATTTAAATACATAATGAAATAAAGTTAAAGAACTAGAACGTTCTGTGTATTACCAATATTTATCTGTTCATCTTTCTTTGAAATGAGCCTTACATCTCTCGTCCCATTAAATTGAAGATTAAATGAATTATAGATTCAGATCCTATAACAAATGAGGAAACCTAAAGACTCTATGTGAACATATTCGATTTGAAACACATCCATCTTCCAATGAAAATCGTTTTAATTGATTTCCGATACACTTCAAAATTCACTCGTATGCAAATTTTCTCTAAAGAATTAATAATGAGTATTCTTAATATTTAAGACATTCCATTATGTATATCTGCTTGTGTACTAAAATAATTTATAGTTTTATAGAGTGATTTATAGTAACCCAAGTATATGATTGATCGTTCTTAATTAAACTAACGTTCAGCTTTGTTCATTAATATCAATTATTGAAATAGATAATGAATTATTTTACTTGCGATTTTCATACAAAAGTACAAGCGAAATTATGAAACAAAATATGACTTGTTTATATGGATTGAATAGATTTTTTAATGATTCAATTGTGTATGCATACAAATTTTAGTCCAATAATACGAATGATAATCTTAGAAAAAGCTAAAAGATATGTGAAAAATTTGTAAGATCATATATAAATTAGGTGCATTGTTCTTTAATTTATCAAAATTTAGAGAAACCGTCATTAACTTTTAATGTTGTCAACTTTTGTTGTAACTTTTAATTTTAAACAATAAACTAAAAAAAGGAAAGCTGTGTTATTTTTCTTTAAGTTAAAGTAATGTTTAATTCGTTAATTATCGTCTTTAAAAGGTGTGATTTTAAGCTGTAGTTGTATTAAACATTTTTTAGACTAAATAATAATGTTAGATTTTAACTCATTCTAACTTACTTTAATTTAGTACCTAAATGCTTTTGATTCAAGTGTAGACTTAATATTTGTGTTTATATTTAAAATTTCACTTCATGGAATTATTTTTATTCTTGATGAGTTTCGTTACCACAGAGTTAGAGCGAGAACAGCACAATATTCTATATCAGCTGAAGCGTAGTTTCAGCTTATGATGATAGATGGCAGAGCATATCCTCCTTTTCGATGTAGCTCATTCATGCTTAAATACATGTGGTTGTACGGTTTTTTATATTCTTGTTTTTTTTTAAAAATATTTTCTAACTCGTTTAGTAAACATAATTATTATTAAAATTGTCATACAACTTTTAGTTGTTTTTTTTATTAAAAGTTAGCCTAACTTCAATGAAAACGGCGTGGATCTTACTCATAATAAGTAATATAAAAATAAAATTAAATCAATTTTTACTTAGGTCAACAATGAAAAAATTTATTTCAGTTACTTCTATTAAATAATTACAATAAATATAAATAAGAATACATGTATGACAGAATTACAATATTAATTGACAAAATATAAAGCGATATTCTTTGCAATTTGCCTTTTTCCTTTCTATATATTTTGTTAGACTATTTTTGTTTGTTATTATTTATTCACAAATTAAATTTTATTAATCTAATAAAATAGCATAGTAAAACGAGATAGCATTTACAGAAATTAGGCCTTCCCATGTGGGGTTCAAATCCACGACCATTGGATTAGAAGTTTAAGCGAGATCAAATGCGCTACAGGGAGACAACGAACGATTCTTCTTTCTATATATGCTTGTGGGCTATTATTTTTGTTTGTTACTATTTATGCATTTTTTAAATGTATTTAATGAATTGATATTTGAAAAAATTGTATTAACATCAAGTGTTATCCATTATAAGTTTAAAAAATAGCATTTAAACTTGAGTGGATGAAAAAAAAAAAGTATTTTATTAACGATTGAAAATTTGTGAACAAGATATACATATATAAAGGAATAAACGTATTGTAGGAGTATCATGAAATACATTTTTCGTTAATAACTGGCAAAAGCCATTAAATATAAACAGCTGATGGTGTTGTTATGAAAGATCGCACAAGGAATGTTATAAACTGTTTCGCACATCGAAGTTGATAGAGTGCGAGTTTTCATCGTCCCATTTATATAACAATACACAGGCTATTCATGACAGAACTTGTAATTCTGAAACACAATTAAGTGACAAAGAGGACACCTGAATCACTCTCCTAATTTCCACACCACGCCTCCATAAGGATTTTTATCCACTACACATTGAATGCGCATCACACACAGCTTCTCTTCACGGTGGGTCTTCAATGGTATCAGGACTCTATCCCGTTAAACGACAATGTCTTCCACAAGCTTAATGAATTTGGACATTAGACTGGAAACTCACAAATCAGTTTGGAGCTGTATGAATGTGAATATGAAAAAATATGAATTACTTCAATTCTGAAAAATATTTTTACCATCATTCACTTGTTCACGTATACTAAGACAATTCTTTTGTTAACCACTTAAGTGGTCAATTTCTCCCAATGTTCCAACAAAGACACATTGCTTTATTGCATATAACGAAACATAATACTTAACACAACGTGAAACGGGAAGAAATTTATTCCAATTTTCGATTTTAAAGTTTTCACACTATTTTTTTATTTTATAATTGTGGAACAGAAAACCCCTAAATGTTTGTTTTTTCTAAGTACATTCTGAATTTTAAGAAATTTTTTTTCATATATCTTAAAATAATTTATCTCATGCTTACAAAAAGAACAAAAAATCATGTTCGTAACCCTTTTTCAAGCGGTTAAGTATTTTGGCTGTGTGTTCACACAGATTAAAGAGTATTGTAAAACTAGTAGGTCTTAATTTGCAATAGGGACAGAGGTAATATCGGCTTTTTTAGATTATCTTTCCATTCTTATTTCTTCTAAATCAACCTGCTGCACATTATCTTACTAATTCCTGTTCTTTATTGAATATTTTCAATAATATAAATACCTGCCGTCAATGGAAAATACCCACATGTAGCGCAAAGAAAATCCCGGATGAGAAGTATATCAGTACCATGGGCAACCTGCATTTTTAAAAGCGCCTTTACTGATAATCAATGTAAGACAAATTAGCCCCATAAAACTTTCAATATTTGAGATCAAAGTTTTAATTTTCATTGCCCCACCCCATACAATATCGATGTATTAAATGCAATAATAATGCTTTTTGGCACTAAGGCTACAGTACAATTTTAATTATAAACCGTACAAATCATTGATTTACGTTTTAAATTTCGTATATGACAAGCCTATGAGAGTCCTAGTACTTACTAAACTTGTTTTTAATTTAAATAACTTAACTCAGTAGCGCAATAGCGCATGAGGCAGATCTACTGTACTTGCTCAGTTTACGCGACCTTGGGCTTTGAGGTGCATGAGCAGATGTTCCGCTCAGTTGGTCAGTCTAACGTAAAACCACCCGTGTTAAATTCCCAAGCAAGCTTGGTGCTCATTTTATCGACCCACAGAAGGGATGAAAGGCTCAGTCAACCTTGCCCAGCCCGGGGTTTGAACCTCGGACCTGTGGTGTGGAGAGCGATTCCTCTAACCTCTCAGCCACTGGGTTTCGTTTTTAATTTAATATTGATAAATTAATTATCAAATACATTGTGTGCCACTGATGCCTTATATTACATCAATGCTACTGTATGCTTAATTTTTATTACATCAGAATGCATAGTAAAATCAGAACGCGTAATTCTTTTCTTTCAGTAAATAAGTAACTAATTTAAATATTTTATTTTTGACTCGAGTCCCTTCCGTAGGGTTATCACACCCGCCTAAGGGGCGAGCCCCACAGTTGATGAAAGGTTCTGTAAATTAAAAATATGGGCAAATCAAAGACAGAAAGAAGAAAATAGTAATGCTCGTGCAGCGTACGGGCAAATCGTTTGTGGCTAGCTCTCGATAGCATGTACGGTGTATAGGCAAACCAGTTAAGGGGTTAATGAAATAATTTATACAATAGAATAACTATACCAGGTAATTGCTACGTTAGTATATAAAAAGTGTATATTTTTTACAATCTGCTGTAAGATAGACTATAAGAGAACTTTGTTGTTATAAGGAATACTTAAAAGGAACGCCTAAGGCAACTAAACTTCAATACATTAAAAAAGTATCCGTACACAATTTGTTAGCTTTCGATGATAGATGAGTCGACGTGGTAAAAGAAATTTGCATTTATTCGGCCTCTCTTCTATTGACTGCACTGGTTGGCCTAATGAGCTGTATTGATCTCCTATGGAGTCTCATGGGATGATTAGGGTTGCATCCTTTGTAACCGACAGAAAAGAGGAAATACCGTAATCGAAACTTCGCTTACAGAAAAGGACAAAGTTTCGTTAAAGTAAACGGTTCTTTGGAAAAATGATAAACCTTTTGCTCAGAGCTTCGTACTTTGTAAACTAATCAACATTGAACATTGCTTATGATTTTAATGTTTTATATTACATAATAATTTCTAAGTTTTGTTTATACAAGTAAGTTATTATGTATGTATATATATATGAATATAAGATTCTTCTAATGCTTTACAAAAATTTTATTTAGCAAATTGAGAAAAACTTTTTTTTATATGAATGAATCAATAAACAATGTAAAATTTGAAATTTAAAAATAATGTAAATTTTTAAAAGTGTTTTATTCCAGTTTCCTATTATTAAATTAGCATTTAAGCGAGTAGTCTTAATTCAACTTTACTTGACACGAAATAATAAATAACTTTTGACAAATTTAATTAAATAATTTTTGATCATTTAAATATTTCTCTTGCAAACATATGATGCTTAGCATGATTTTTTAACAAGTTTCTATTCATCTGAATGATGACTAAAATTTTAAAATCAACTCTACGAAGAAAACGCATTTTAATTTTCAGTCCAATTTTTTCATGTACCTGAAGGCGAGGTTGATTACACATGATAATGGAAATGATTGATATTAAAAGATTGTTGTTACTTAACTGAAAAATTATAGTATTTTTAATAAAACATATATTATTTAGACTGTTTTAAATTAGCTCCAACTTTTATGTTTGGTCAAGTAAAAGTAAATTTCATTTCAAATCCTTCTATTTTTATCAAGAAATAATAGATATAATGAAGATGATTTGATTATTAAAAATAAATAAATTACTTCACCACAACCCAAAGTGGGTGGGATCTTAAGTATGAACACGTAGAAGAGCTTATAATTGAGGTTATAGATATATACTATTTGGCTAAACCGAAACCAGAGAAACATTCACTAAGAAGAAAATGTATTTTGTGTCGAACTTGTAAAGCATGTAGATAATTATCATTACAGAGCACATGCAAATAATGCTCGCGAATTATTCTAAGAACTAGCGTTAAGCAAAGGATGAACAGAAAGCTGTTTGACTGAACCTTTGTTTTCCTCTGTCCCTTATCTGAAAAACTGCAGTATACTTTGTACAAAATATAGTCTGTCAGAAGAGCACATATATGATTTGGCATAGAACATTTTTGAATCAAGTGGTTGTGGGTTATCTTTCAGTGCAATTGGTGCTCGTTTAACGAAGTCAAATATGGAAATAGTGATTGTAGAATACTTATAACAGTAAGACTTGACCAGAGTCTCGTCATTTTATTAAGAGTGAAGACAGGCATAATACGTCTAAATCAGTGATCGATTAGAATGCAACGCAAAAATCCTACCGCAAGAAATAGAATATGTTGTTCAAAAGTCTGAATCAACCTGTATCATTCGACGTCATATGCTGCAAACATGACAATTTAGCAATTTACCAATAGCTGTAATTGCTTCTGATTGCATGTCACAGGCGTTTACGATGGCGATGGTGCACAGAACATTGAAAAGAGACTCCATGTTCCTAAAGCACGTATCACACGATATGTGGGTAGTGGAGTGATAGATTGCATATTTTGTTGGCCATCAACTGTAAACTTATTGGTCTGTTTGAATGCAATAATTTACTCGTTATTCTCCTTTTCTGCATTCAAGGCATGCTTGATGTGCAAAATTAAAATAATAAACCATACGAGGCCACACGTAGGAAAACAATTCTTCATTTCCTATCACTATCTGACTTCTTTGTTGCATTACACTTGTCTCACATTGTACAATTAATCAACCTAATGAAATAGATTTAAATAATACAAATATTCGCTGCTACACACCATAAACGTTTTCAATGTATGGAGGAAGCATACAGATTACTGTCCGATGCTGAAGGCAATAAGTGTATTACTGTCTTTCATCTACAAAATGTTTATAAATTTGCGATCAAACATCAGAGACTATAAACTCAATAATAATTTATTTCATATGTTCCATCATTTTTAAAACGGATGTTCAAGATAGAATAAAAATTTCCTTTTCAAGAACTGCTTACCTTTTAATAAAAACATTAAAGATATGAAAGATTCGGTCTTGTCCATCCAAATAAATCTTTCATTATTTTATTGTACGAAAAATGCAAAAACAAACAAACTCAAATACATGATTTTTAAAATTTCAATTCTTGAGTTTCTACGTACTTATTTTACTTAAAACATTTACAAGCAATAAAACAAAATACCACTTCTGGATGATAAATTGCGATGAAATTAGAAGTAATTGGAAAATTAGAGCAGGCTAGTCTCAGAAAGTTAAGAAGATGGCTCATTGGCCGTCGGAATGTGATATAAAGACCATATACCCACTCAAGTGAGCAAACAATTACGGAACACCAGTTACTAAATGCCATGGTTGTGAAAATCCAAAATAAAGCTAATTGGCTTTAAACATGTCCCCTAAATAAGTTTATGAGTTTGATTTGGTATATTTTAGCATCGATTTTTAAGGAGACTTCAGAGGTAATTTCAATGTACATCATAATTCCAAACCTCTATCAATTAACGAGATTGACGCTTGATACAGCCAGCTGAGAGTCCCGAATTTTCACATAAGCTGATGTGAGGATTTGAAACTTAGACAGTGTACTCATACATAAACATCTATACATAGCAGATTTTCAGGACTCAAATCAACGATTCGATAAATCTAACTTTGAATTCGTGACTTACAGTTGCTATCTCAAATGATAAGCAAAAGAAATTGCCACATTCTGTACCAAAGTTTGGCAACCTGTGGTATGATAACACAATATACAAAAATGATAAAATGTTCCAAGCAGTTGGAAATATTTGAAACAATTTGATTCATGTGGCATTGCACACAGAGTTAGGAAATAGAGGTCAAAAATACAGATTTAGACTTGTTTTAAAATATGTGTATTATAACACTTAGCAACATAATATACAACTATTCCTTTAACATAGAAATAATTAATCTTTACATATAAATTCATTTTGTAAGAATACTTATCAAAGTAATAAATAAACAATATGAAATATTAGAATCCCTACAATATATTTAAGCGAAAACTTATAGAAAAATTAATGTAAGCCTTGTCCCTACAAAGCTCTACTTAATATCACAGAATCAGGAGTGAAGTAGTGACTTTTGATTTGGTACATCGTTCTGAAAGTTTAGTAGATAAACAATTTATGTGTAGACTCAAAATCATTTGATAAAAAATTTCTTAATATATATATATAGATATATATGTAGAACCAAAAGCGGAAAGCACAGCACATGTAAATTTTTTCAAACAATTAAATCACTCAGGCAGTATGACATACAGAAATTTAAAATATTTGCCAAGTTAACGATGAGTTATCTTCCAGATCTTTCATAATCCCATAAGTTTTCGTTCAATAATTTTGAAGACTTTTTTATGATGCAGGACTTTTTATGGCGCAGAAAGTGAATGGAGTTTCACTTATATTATGTAATAATTTTATTTGAATTGAATATTTAACATAAAGAATGAATCATATTTAATCAGAGGATATTGTAGGTATGTGTGTGTTTTTTACATAAATAACACAAACTACATTCAAGCAGATTCAACAGAATCGTTTCATGATAAGCAATTAATTCAAAGTAAGAAATAGCCTTAAAAAAATAAAGAAACGAAACGTAGAGAGGAGAGTCAGAGGGATTGAACTTTATTTCAGAAATCTGTAGAGTTATGTTGATTGCCACCTAGAATCTCTTCACGTGACACATGTGGTACGCGTTTTATAAGTTACAGAGTCCACTGTTCTATAATAAAATATTTAATGGTATTTCAGTTTGATCCATGCAACATGACACTTTTTATTTCAATACAGTTATAGAGTTTAACTAAAAAATCAAGGGTAAAAACATAAAAGACAAATAAAGAACTCTAAGGTAATAACACTTTCTTCATTGGAATTTTTTTCAAATGAATTTTTAGAAATGACAGAATTATGTAAAGAATATCCCATAAAAAGGATGAATACAAAAATAATATAGCTTATAATTTGATAACTGTTATAATTAATTTATTAATTCAGAACTCTTAATTGCATTAGTTAATGTTTCTACTTTGTTCTGCCACATACTATATGCACATTTCACACACATCATGCAATTAATTACTGTTTTGCATATCATTTCAAAACAAGAAAAATAGAAAAACTGTTGTACAATTTCAGTTTTAAGATAAATTTGCCTCGCATATTGTGTTTAATATTTGAAGTTTAAACCCTTGAAAAAAATTCAAATCGTAAGTAATTTTTTGTATTTAATTGTGATCAATTATGTTCATATTTTTATTGTAAAACATATTTAAAAAATATTGAAACAAAACAGACTTAATAAGTAATACCTCAGATTTAATTATTATATTCCTGTTTCAATTGCTAATAGCTTTGAAAATGCTACAAAAAAAAATATTGAGTAACTCTTGACGTTGTGCATACAATTTTAATTACGTTGCATTAAACAGCCTCTTTAATTAATTGTATTTTCTAAGATAAAATATTTTTAATAAATGTAGCATTTCCAATATAGTGAATTTTTTGTTCTTTAAATCGTATTAATTATTTTTTATATTTAAAATAAAAATAAAAGTATATTTAGATGAGTCGCATATATTTCAAATGAGGAGTAAAAATTGTGTTAGAAATTAAAAAGTTTCATAAAGAATAATTTCATCAAATTATGTATGCATTTTAATTCCTCAAATAATTTAATGAACTCATATTTCCTTAAAATTTAATAATTAGATATTGATTTTGTATATTAGTCTCAAAAACATTAGATAATGTGTATAAACATTTTTCAATACTTATTTAGGTTATTTTATTGCTCATTTTTAAAATTGATTATGTCTTATATACGGGAAATTTAAATTACTTCCGGGTTAATTAAAAAAATAAAATAAATTTTAGCTGAATTTTTTATACATTTTATAGCTTCAAATTATTTAAGACACTATTTCTAATTGACTGGTATGTTAAATACACACTCGTACAAAATAGAGTAAATAAAGCAAAGTTATTGGTTAATTTTTTTTATTTGAAATGAAGAAGTCATCTTTCCATACTACTAGCAACAATGAATGATAACATACTTAATAAGTAGATAAAAAAATGAAACACTGTTACATCATTTAAATTAACAAGGAATGTTTTCCATTCAATGCTTTCCACTTGATTGTAGGGAAAAAACACTACCGGATAATCAGATGTAAAGTTTCGGAAAAATTGAAAGCCAAAATTTTAAATGCTATTTTTTTTACTATCTTTTTTTAAATGAAAAAAGAGGGTTGAAAGCTGAAAAAAGAAACTTGGAGGACAAGGATGAAAAAGAATGAAAAAGAAAAGAAAAAAGATAAATCGAAACTTGGTAAAGAAGAATAAGAATACAGTGAATAGTAGAAAAAATGTGCAAAAAGGAGGATTTTGAAACAAAAGTAGAAGTTGAAGTGTGGGCACAGGGCACATATAAAAGCTCCAACCCATGGAATTCCAAAGATAATGACACTCGCCATTTTAAGACTTAACCACGGGATTACTTTACATTTTTTTCCCTCATCTGGAAAGTAAAAAATGTTGAAGTCTTTCAGAAATCTTAAATTTCTCTGTCCAACAAATGTTGAATGGGGATATTCTGGGTGTCTTTTTCTTTATGATGGTCTGGAATTCTGAAATCTTGTTAAGTGTATTATTTTCTTTATCGTCTCTTTTTTTTTCTTTGATCCATTATTTAAAGAACTATACGGGCGGAGATTAAAAGTAAAGAAAAAAGAAGTCAATATTCTTGAACATGACATTAATGTGTATTATTCAAGCTGAAAAATAGAGAAATGTGATACGAATAAAAATCATTTGATATTTAGAAGAGTATAATAGTGAAACATTTGAAGTAAGGTAATTATGATATATGGATGTTGGTTTTCACGTCAAATGGTATATTTGATCCTTTTATAAAATTACACATATATTTGTTACATATCATGTTTTTCTAGTTAATTTGCTTAAAAAATTTATAGGAATAATATATAGTATTGATTTATTCAATCTTTAGAATGTTCTAAAAATAAAAAAAATATAAAAATATGAATATATTTTTTCAGCAATTTAAATGTAGTGGAACGTAATAGCTTATTTTTTGACAGTTGTACGTCATCCGATTTAACAATATTCCTGAATATATTTTAATCGTTCAAAAATACTTATTTCTTTAAGTTATCGTTGAAAGAATATGCATCATCTTTAAATACAAAAAAATGTTTTTGCAAAAAAAAAAAAAAACATTTCTACAGATGAGACTTGCAGTTATGCGGTCTTCCTTCCATTTTCTTAATGATTAACATTAGCATACGTTTTCGAACAACGATGACAAAATAAGATATATTCATCCACTGAGTAGAAGAGGAATTTTCTGCTAAGGATTTAAAGGGAACAGACTTTTGAGCTTCTTCGTCTAAAAACAAGGGAATTCACTCAAGTAATGAACAAAACGAGAATTTAGAGACACGCATTGTGTTTAAAAAAGCAGAAATGAAGGAGGAATACATTGGATGGTATAAAATCCAAGTCCGTCTTATATTTCCTTAGAAAAAGTATCAACCGCGTTTATCTTACGAAAGCTCTTTTTTCAATTTAAAGATAGAGCGCGCATATCTTCATAATAACTATCAATAAATAGTTTGTTTTTCATGTATGGATTTGATTGTTTTAAAGGTAGAGAGTTAATGAAATATGAATTAAATAATATTATATATATATTTATAAATTTGTATAATACTACAACTTTTGGGGAAAAGACTTCTATTTTGAAAAAATAAACATCGAAATATTTATCAAATTGTGTATAAATTCATTCGTAACATAAAATTTAGCAAGAGGAATTTAAAACTTAACAACCTTTAAATTTGAAAGTGTCAATTCCTTGTAATGAGATCTACCATTTTTTAATAGGTCATAGCTATAAAATCAACCATCGGTAAAAAAAAGTCTAAATTATTTTATTTTACAATAATCTTTTCATTACATGTCTTCTAAAGAAAGGAAACGCTAGACAAAGTTCTAGATGATATAAGCTTTGATTTGATTTTTAATCGAATTTCATATTTTTTTAACTCACTACTACAAAAAAATGAAGATAGTCATTAGTTTAATGTTTAAAAAAATTAGATAATTCCACAGCTCATTTTTTCCTGACTATCTAATTTAAGCTCAAATGTTGCGTTTATATATATATACATATCTTTTATAATCGTTTACTTATATCTATGGAATAAATTCACAGATATTTTCTCTGTTTGTCAAGAACTGTATGCTTTGTAGATGGATCTAACTGCAAAAAGTAAAGTGCAAATTAGACAATATTTTCCATTCTAGATTCTTTTTTTTGTTTTGTTAATTATGTAGATATTGCATCTACATATTCCAGAAAATATTTCCAATAATAATATAAATTATGTTTTTGATGAAAAATATTAAAAATTGTAGATTTATTTTAATGAAAAGAACAAATGTTAAATAGAGATATATCAATTTTTTAAAATATTTGTTAGATACAGTAGGTTATACGGAACAATACATGTATTTATAAAACATAATGATATTTATTTTTCCTACAGATTAAAAGCTGAATCACACACAACAGTGCAGGGAATACTTTAAAGCACATATTTTTTTTTGTGAACCTCAATCACAAAATTTTTTTGTGGATTATTTAAATCGTAAACTTTTTCTTAGCTAAAAACACTTCAATCGCTGTCTAGATTTCAATCATTGACAACAATAGAAAGTTTTACAGTGTGCTGTATACGATATTTATCTGCATTTATATAAGTAATTTTTTATTGTGTTATCTATTTTGTTTCTATATCTATACATTCCTGAATATTTTTTAAGTATACAATTTGAATAAAATCACAATCGAAAAAAAAATCTCAAAATCATCCGGAAATGAATAAATACAGAAAATACCACACAAGCAATGTACTATTTTCTTCATGGCGAATCTTCCGTGATGCCAAAACTCGAATACGCGTCATGCTGAGATCTTTGGAAGATATAATTTTGAAGTAAATTATCATCTATATATAAATGATAATGCATTAATTTTCAGATTAATTTAGGTTTAATATCATATTTATTGATATTCGTGATTATAACATATTTACTATCTATATTATATGTAAAAATTTGTTATAATTTAATATTGTGAATGCACTGTGATTTTATTGTTCTTAGCAAAACTAATTGTGTTCTTGTTGCACAATCATATATTTTATCTTGAATTACTTCTTTAAAAACTAATTACAATTTACTTAATTTTTAAAACCAATATATATCACTGTTTTTTTTAATTTTGAAGATAAATGTGAAAACGCAATCATTAACTAGAAATCAGAACTTTATTTTTAAAAGCGAAAACATTAATATGCACGACATAATACACTGTGAAAAACATTCACACAATGGAGAGTACATCTTTGAGAATAATTTATCACTAACTATTGAAATATGAACAAAAGTTTTATCTTAAATTACGGGTATTAAAGGGAGCACATTATTCCAAGACATTTAAGGTGCAATCGAGTGTATGACAATTCACTCTTACTCATTTCCATCCACACTATTAAGCACATAAAAGCTAGTAAAAAATTCAATTACTTACGATATTTTATTCCCTTATCTTGATGCATTTTCCTCGAAAAAGAGCTTCTTTGAGATCGGAGATTGTCACATGAGGTTCATATCAAACACGAGAATTTATTTCTCATACTAGATGAGTAAAAAAACCCATCAAAAGCAAATTTGGATAGTTGGCAGCCAATCTCAATTTAGACGTATCACTAGCATCACAAAGGCAATCTTAATATTCTTTTTCATATCTTAGTGTATTTTCTGGTTTTTCTGAAAAAAACAGAAGAGATTTACATTTTTCTCTGATATTTTGTTTGTTTGATTTCTTTTATCTTGTTTATTTATGGGATTTACACCAAAAACTTTTTATAAAAGGTTTTGACGTCTTTAAAAGATAAATAAGTGTTTATGTGGTAATTTTGTATGACTTGCATTTTAAAATTTACTTTCACTACGTAGATATGGCATTATTTTTTTGTATTTTTTTTGCAAATGCTCAGACAATGTTTAATACTTACTTAGAATTTGCGGTGTCTTTAATAAATTAAAAATTGTTTACTCAGTTTTCTGAAATGAAGCTAATAGCAAACTTAAGAAATGACATGTGTGTAAAGCAATAAAATCTACCTTCTTTGAAATAGATAAAAAAATTGTTTTGCAGATATAGGGATTCGTTTTGAAGAATGTTTTGGTAAAAATATAAGAAATAAAAATATGTATATGAAAAAGATATTTTTTCAGGGGGTATTTGCCATATGTTGTGAAGCTATCGTGATCTGCACTTGTATATTACTTTTCTAATTATTGATGTCATGTATAAAATGGGGAAAAAACCCTTTAGATGTTCAGTATCAGTGTAGTGGCTTTCTACAAGTCTTACCAATGCCCAAACGACAAGTTCTTCAGTAACTGTTCTACATTTAATCCACGTTGATTCTAAGAAAATGAAAGTCACATAATTCAGCCTTTCATATGCGTTAATGTTGTGGTTTGCTTTAGATAGACTTGATTCTTTAAATATCTCTGCAATCAGTGTCACAAGGAGCGATATTACGTTAATGTGAATAAGTGAGTGAATATTAACGTTGCTGGAGACAGACCTCGTAATTCTCAACCATGGTCGACATTTGACCTAGCACCTCCTTCCTCCCCTAACAACCACACCACCGGGATGAATTTGGAGCTCTCGACAGATTTAACATGCATCCCTCCCTACCGGGTGGGTCTTCACCCGCACTAGGCTTGTACTCTTCACACGGTGGCCGCAAGTCCAGTACCTTGACCACTAGACTACCGCGGCCACTACGTGACTATGAAAGCCAAAGTGTATTATAATAGAGACTGACTACACTTTCTCCAATTGAAATTTTCTTTAACACCAGTTATACCACGATTGATATGAGACGGTGTACTGCTTTTAAAAAAATCTGTTTCCTGTCGACGGCTAAATCACTGCGAATTGGAAATTAAAATGTGTTCAACGTATTCTGATTCCATTATCCAGTGACGGATCATGTCTTAAATCCCATAAGAAATATCTGTTCAAAAAATTAGATTCAAAGAAAAAAAATGCTGCGAAACTACCTCATATCGCAACCTCTACAGAATGCAATGATACTTAATGAACAAACAGGTAGTTTCATGGGACAAAAGTGTCAAGGGCATTTATGTTCCCCATATACATGGTAGTTTGGCGACCATTCAAGTGAAAGTGGGATTCATCCCTTCACAGAGTGTTCCAGATACAAGCTGCTTGCCAAAAACACCAGCTTAAATGTTACTTAAACACCAGCATCCCCGTGGGATGGTTCATGAAAACTTTATATTTTATAATAGTAATGACCCAAGATTCGTTTCATAATTTTGAGTACAATTTAACTGATGATACAAAAAGCGCGAGAAACAATTGGTACTCTACCAACACCAAACATATAGATATTAACCAAAAATTTCCACAACCACCAAAGTCACATTCTCTACGCGTTCAGTCCCTGCAACGCGTCATCCTTCATCTTATAAAATACACATTTTTCTTGTTTTTCCAAACTGTATCACCATGTCCCATAGAATGTGCTTATTATTGGCACATGGGCTATCCTTTTCAACTAATGAATTTCTCTTAACGCACCACGGACATTCTCTTCATTCTAGTAAAATAGCTTCATTAATCGAGCTTTGTCTTTTAAAGTCAGCATTATGCACATTGAAACCGAATTCAGTCTTCCATGAATTGCTTGTCTTTCACAGTTATCCCGCTTGTCTTTTACACATGTTTCAAAGATGCTCTGTTTATGAAAATCACGTTTAGTCAGTGTTACAGAACTACATTAGTGCATCCCTACTATATATTTTATTTCCTAAAGATCACGTAACATTTTTGTTTCCCTTCTTTTAAACGGACTATGTGCTATTGGGACGTTGATGCTGAGGTTTTTTCGCAGCAGCGGGGACTGCTTGACGTGAACTGCTTGATATCTGTCTGGTATCTATCGGTTACCCAACATCAAATGCATTATACGTACTCTCTGTTCAGTAGATCCAGAGTTCAAATAACATTTCAATATGTCCCATACAACACAATGTAGCACCATCTCTCAGCCTTTATTGTAATATTTTCTAATTCAGTAAATTTCGTGTGCCTGAAAAGTTTAATTACAACACGTCTGTTTGTTACGCATTTGTGACTTGACTCCTTCCAGTGTAAAAAAAAAATAATTAGAAACAAGTGTTTATGAAAAATAAATTTATTAAGTAGAATTAGTTATGGATTAGTTAGATTCAAACAATAGATTGTGCATTGAAATGATTTAAACGGAAGTATTAGGGCATATTTTTGAATAAGAAAATGTGACCTTACAAAATTTCTTAGACTTAGGTTTTAAAAAAGCAAGGATAAATATTTACTCTTCTGAAACAAATAAATTAACTATAACTAACTATTTCTAATATGCATGATTAATCCTTTTCTTAATTGTCTCATAAAAAAAATATTTTTAAAGTTGGCGTGTTTCATAACAGTGTGTGTTTTAACTTTTCATAGTTTTATGTTGCATAAAATAATATTTGAATGTATTCTGCTACACAGCTTAATTATTTTATTAAGAAATTGAAGTTCGGATTTTGTGTTTAAAAATATAGTTTTGTTAAAAGGTCTGAATTACATAAAAAATTATGCAGGATAGAAAACATTCAATCATTTAAATGATTATGCATTTATGAAATTTTGATACAAATGATAAGTGAAACTTCTTTAGGCACGGCAGTTAATGCGAAATTTGCCCTGTTTTGCGTTAGGGTGAAAAAGCGAACAGACGCAGTGATTCGCTCTCCCATCCTCTTGAATCATCGCCATGGTGAGGAGATAGCAAGCGGACACCACGTGACGTGCTTCATATCCGTGAAAAAATTGGACGATTGATTAGTGGGATTTGCATCAGAGGTATGGAGTTGGGCATCTTGCTGCTTCGGACGATATGCCCTTAGGTGTTGGAGACATTATGTGGGTACCCTTGCTACTCGTAATGAACTCGCGTGGCGTATTTTATTAGTTTTTAAATAATAAACGTTCAATTTTCTACGCAAAACGTACCACAGTTATTAACGTTATATGGCTTTTCTCGTTAGAGGAGTGTCTTGGGTATTGTGTATATGTCACTACCGTTCGCGACAGAATCACTACGGATAGCGTCTTGTAAACAAACACAGTAACTCCTGTGAGTGATGCATTAAATTTATATTATTTATTTGATTTCCGTTGAACTAAAATTAATTATAGTCAGAATGCCTAAAACAAATCCGAAAAGAGGAAAATAGTTTCGCGAAAGGAAAAAAAAAAGGAAAACTTGCAGCAAGTCCAATCGAAAGTCTATATGTCACCAGGTAGTCCTGTCGCAGCTGTTATCAGCTTCATACATACAGTTTTAGTGTTGTACCCACCAGAGGCTGCTGCAATCATTAGATCCGATGATGTTTAAAATCCAAATATCTAAACTGGAGACTTTAATGTTAATTTCGCTTCAGAAGAAGCAAAACCACTCATTGAATTCTTGATACTGACCCTGAATTTGACAATGAGTACTGGTTCTAGACAAGGAACAACAATATACGGAACTACGGTTGATGCAGTTTTCTTACACTTTCTTAATTAACTACACAGTCGAAGATTTTTATATTCTACTTCAGTTAGCACATCCCTATTGAGTCTCTTGAAAAATGATAATGCAAAGAATTCAATAAAAAAATTATTTTTATACAATAAATGAAGTTCGAATTTTATTTGATTAAAGTAAGTTCCCCCAGCAGTTTCATATAATTAGATATATTCCTGCATTTACGGCCAACGTCACCAAAGAAGTTTCACTTCTATCGCGTAGCTTTCCACGTTCATTTTTTGAATTAATAATACGTATGTTCAAAATACTGATTTTTAAAGATAATAGTCAATTATTTTTATTTAACTTTTATCTTCTGTATTGATATCCATTTATCTTTGTGTGGCTTATATAGTTATACGTAATTGTAAAATGTTTCCTTATGACTGGTTGCGTGAATCTTCGTTTCATAAATACTAATTCAATCCAATGGCATGACATCAGGAGTTACTAAAAAAATTATTCCCTATATACGCTACAACACAATTATGTACATCTTTCCTGTAACACCAATTTTTATTATTAAGTAAAAAATACTTTTGCTGCATCAAAATTAAATAAATACTATAAAACTGTCCTTTCACCTAGAAAATTGCTAATAAAACGCGTTTTTGTTATTTTTTCTAAAATAATATATTTTCCAGAATTTTTTCGCATGCATTTTAGTGTTACATTATTTTTTGAAATACGTAATACATACACATAGTTTATTTCTCGATACATTTTGAGGATGCGTTTGAAAAATTACATAAACTGTTTTTAATTTAATAAAAAACAAGAATGCATAGTAAAGGAAATAAGAACCGCTAACTCTATTTCGAAGGAAAATTCGGAAGTTAGCTAGTTTTTTTTTTTAAATTTCCGATTCCCCTTTATTTGATTAGTTCTTTAATGGTAAAAAAAACAGACAAGTCACCAGAAAAAATACATATATGACATGCTAAAATTTTGTCTCTAAATTTAACATTCCGATTTCAGATTTTTTCATTTTTTTACATTTTGTTCGTGATATTTTTTCTATAATACTGAAATCCGATAACAATATCACATAATTAAGAGAAACTGCTTCGAAAACTAAGAATCTATGCTATATATCTTGAGACAAATGATACGGGCTCTATTAGATTTGGGTCTAAACTGCATGCCTACACTTGAAGTTCCTTGATAAATACCTCATTATGACGGGGATATATACATTTGTACTTAGCTCAAAAGTGATCAACCAGTCCATAATCAGATCGCACGATAAATAGGATTCAAAATCACAACTCCATGCATTAACCCGTATTCCTTTGAAACGAGATTTAGATAATCATTATACGCTTTTATGAATCTTAAGAACTGTTTTTCTTCTCATCCGCAATTGTATAATTTCCAAGTCTTCGTAGAAAGTTACACAAACTTATTAGGAAAAAGGAAATCGTTAAACTGTATATCAACTGATATTAGGAAATCAAATTACGGTTATGAGGTTCTAAAAAAGATTCTTGGGTGTTTTCATGAGAGAAAACTTCAACAAGTTGGTACTAGGAGTGTATATTACTTTAGAGCATTTGATTTGATGTTGTTCTAAATTGAGTAGGTCAGATAATGTGAAAATTATATAGATTATTTCGAATCAATTTGTTAAATTATTCGTCTGTGATGTAAATCTTTTTGCATATTTGCCTGTATTAATTAGTCAACTAAATTTATCTGAAAAACTGCAATTTTCCATTGCGTTAATTATTATTGTAATTATATGTGATAATTAATTTATATAGATTTTATTTTTATGCACTGTTATTTTAAGTTAATTTTTAATCCTTAAATCGCTGTTGACTACTGTAGAAATTGATGTATCTTACTTATGAACGAAAAGTTAGATTTCTAAATCACCATTTGGAATGCCATTTTATGAACGTATACATAAGATGGTATGTATGTATAAATTATGTATGAGACATATATGTATAAATTATGTAAGTTGTATATATGTATAAATTATGTATGCGGCATTTATGCATAAATTAAGTAAGTGACATGCATGTATAAATTATGTATGCGGAATCCTGTATGTATTATGTATGTGACATATATATGCATACATTATGTATGTGGCATACATGTATAAATTATGTATGTGGCATCTACAGATGAAGGACAAAATAATACGAACACCTGTGAAAAACGTATAATTAACTTCATACCTGCAGTACAGCCCCGCCACCTCAACAGAAGGCTGCCACCTAGTGAGTGTGAAGAGGAAGGTATCAGTCTCTAAAGAGTACTCATCTGCATTACATGCGTCTATAGAACTGTCTGTTATAAGTTGAAATGTCAGACCTGTCAGAGTTCTAATAAGGAATGATTGTTGGAGTGCGTTTAAGTGGAGCATCGGTTGCGGAAGCAGCAAACATTTTGGGAGTTTTCAAGGAGTACGACATCAGCCATTATGAAAGCGTAAACGAAAGATGGTAAGACGACGTCTTCAAAGCACAACAACGGCCGAAAGTCAAAGCGTGCTGATCAGGGTAGACGGGTCTTGAAGCGCATAGTATCCCGAAAACACGAGCAATCATTATCCGAGATAACAGTCGAAATGAACAGTCATCTCCAGGACCTCGTTTCAACAAAAATTGTCAAAAAAGAACTTCATGCTGTGAAGATTTATGGCAATTCGTAAGCCCTTGATGACCGCAAGTAATGCTTTCAAGCGATGTTAATGGTGCAGAGATCACAAAGGCTAGTCCCCACAGCAGTGGCAACCGGTAATATAATCAGATGAATCGTCATTGCCCCTATTGCAGACGTGTTTATATCTGGAGAACGCACAGAGAAGCGTCTACTCCTGAAGGCTTCTTGTCGACTGTGAAGCATGCGATTGGCTCCATTATGGTATGGGCTGCGATGTAGTGGTCTTGGACCACTTGTTATTCTGCATGGGAAAGTCACTTTTCAATCACTATATAAGCATTCAAGGGGATCATGTGTCCATCATTTTGTCCTCAATTCAGCCTTTCGGAATTAGAGACCGTTCTGCCGGAGAAATGGCTTAACATTCCTTTGAATATTGCCCATGACATTTATGTATCTAACCCACGTCACATTAAATCTGCATTTCAGTCAGAGGGTGGTCCAGCTCCCTATTAATAAAGATTTTCCCTTATTTCACAGGTGTTCGTATTATTTTGTCCTCCAACTGTGTATGTATAAATTATATATGTATAAATTATGTATGGGGCAAAAATATGTATAAATTATATATGTGTAAATTATGAATGTGGCATATATGTTTTATTATACTGATGCTAGCTGTTACTTGCCCTCTTTCCTCGATATTTCTTTTGTTGCATAACTATATATGTAATGCTATTTTTTATGTATTGATATCTAAGTACTAAGCTTTCAATAGTATTATACCTCCTTCCTTTTGATATAAAAGGGCGTGATATAAATTTTTAAGACGCAAGTCTAATTGGTCCCTTACCCTTTAATACCTCCGGAGTTGGGTTCCACAAAACCTATTTTTTATTGATTATTTACTCAAAATTATACATGCGTATAAAGTTTCAAGTATGTAGGTCTAGTAGTTAGAAAATGGAAAATCTTCACTATAACACCACATTAACCCCTCTCAACCCTTTTGGGAGTCTATTTCCATAAAGCTCATTCTTAGCGAAAATCTTTTCAATAAAAACAACATATTTACTAAAATTCAAGTCTGACAGTTCAGAAGATCTGTTAATGAGTGAGTGTGTCTGTCATTTGCTTCTCTCCTATTTTCATTTATAAATGTTAATACATGAGATAGTTCTCAGGTGGAAGTTATGTATACATAAATACAAAAACATGGTTTTAACTACCTATATAGCGTGAGAAAAGTATAAGAAAAACGATTAACGAATGAAAATACGTTTTACTTTCATTCTATCTGAATGATTATTTCATATTTTTGATCTATGATACCGATTTTTTTTACAATAATATTTAAAATACATAATATATTAGAAATATGAACCGTACAAAAACAGATCTTAGAAAGGTTGCAACCAAATAAAGTCTAAAAAAATATAAAAACACGTTTTAAATTATTTAAAAAATCTATCTTGATAATCAAGGAAAAATATTTTAGCTACATAAATGAGAAATCTGAAAATTATTATTAATTCTAAAAATTATTTTATAGCTTTTGGAAATGTTATTGAATAAATATATTTAAACACTATTACGAAGATCATGTTTACATTAAGATTGTGGCTCTCTTTTTTTGAAATTCTAGGACACAAATATCGTGAAATTTATATTTAACTCATATCAAAACTCTTTACCACTTATTTAATTAAATGTATTAAATTAGTTTCAGTTTCACAATATAGATATGTATATGGAAATGCCATCATCTTGAAAAAGTTGTCTTCTAATATAATTAGTTCAAAAAATGAGGTAACACGCATTTTCTCCAAACATTTCATCATATATTTTCAGAATTTATTTCATGCTTGATAATATTTTATTATGTGGTTCCATTTCCAAAAAAAAAATCATTTATTTGCCCTCTGCATTGTATTAATGTCCAGAAAATCTTTTTTAGTTTTGCGTAGATCACATAAAATAACAGAAATGAACTGGCTTTGAAGTTTGAAATTTTCTTCTGAAAAATATTGCATCTCCCCATTTGGTACCCATATAAACCTATTTTATCTGCAAGGCAGATTTTTTTCCGAAGATTTGTTTGTAAGAGGTAGATTCCCCATACTAACTTTCCACACAAAATATTAGGAATTTATTCGATGCATTTGACTTTTAAGTGTGGAACATGGAAAGTTCAAATTTATTCTAACTTCATTTGCAGTTCAATTTTTCTAGAAAAATGTTACGACCATTCTTTTCAACAGATACATTAAAATTCTTGATTTCCTAGTTTGTTTTTACCGTTATATACTTAGCAGGGTTTTTTTAAATAAAAAAAAAACATTTGTTCTACAGTTCTAAGTGTTTTAATTTTTTTCCTTATATTTACTCACCCACTTAGTATACATTATTTTAAAGTAACAGTTTCTCTTTCTCTTCTGTGTCTTAAAACACGAAGAAATACACAAAATTCATGGAGCAGTGAGATAAGTATATATCAGGCTGCTATTCCAGTCATTATTTGTTAAAGGATCATGTACTGTATTATAATTGCAACGTTTTGACGTAATTTAAAGGAAACGTATTGGATCCTTGTTTTTCAGTATGTATAAAATTAAATTTTACATTTATACTTTGGAAATTTAAATAATTTGCATAAAAGTAATTTTACTTATTTTTTCTATCAATATTTTTACTTAAGAAATTTAAGATACATTTTTTTTAATATTATTATTTTTCCAAAGTGATTATCATTACGTTATTTCAATCATGTTCTTATTCAATTTGTTATTATTTTTTGGGTCAGCTAAATATATTAATTCAAAAATATTTGTTTGAAAACTGTTTTAATAGCTATTTTATAGCAATTGATGATGGAAGTTTTTAAAATATGGTAGACTTTTTCGTATCAGATAAGAGAGCAATACGAGTAAAAACATATATATAATTGTGAAATAAAAACTTATGATTTTCAATTATGTTCGTATAATAAACCAAGATTTTATTTATAATTTTCTTAAATTTAAGAGAAACAACCAATTTTTTAAGGTGTCTTATTACGTATGTACTTATAAAACCATCTAGTTTTCAAATTTTAGAAACACATTTAATAAAATTTGAGTTTTTAATGAAGAATATCACGCAGTTGATAATTAAATAAATATGTCATTAATTTAATATTTATAGTAGTTATATTCTTCTTGAATTTTTTGTGTAGTTTAATTCTATCTTAAATTTATATATGGATTAGTTGTAGAATCAATTCAGTTATCCACTTAAACCTTTAGATGATATAATTTCTTAGGAACTTTTATTTTAAGAGAACAATAAATGAAAAATTAAATTTTCATTAACAGTTTTAGTGATTTATTCTTTTAAAAATAGCCTCTAACCTCTAAATGTTGGAAAATTATACCATTGTCCTTTGAGATTTTCTTTATGTATAATTACTGAATATATTTCAGTATTTTATTCTCTATTTCATAAGTTGGAGATTTTATTATTTCCCTGCAATTGTACGTTTATGTAAGAATTATAATCAGCACTTAGTTGAATTATTAATTATTGATGCATCACGCTTGATATCAACTGTGTAACATTGTTGTTTAGAGTTAAATACACAGTTGATATCAAATGTAAAAGTAACTTTATCATGATATCGCATGTTTAAATATTTTTGTACTGGTTCCATAATTCCAGAGGCTATTTACACTGCTCCAACATTTCCCGAATAGTAAATAGTGATTATTTTAACACTAAATGCCGCAAAGATCAGTAGAAATGAAGTTCAGATATTATTTTAAATTTACATCAGTAATTTTTATTAAATCACTTTAAAAATATATATCTTAACCTTTTTAACTATAAAAAAAAATATTCTTTGCTATCAATGAAAATATATATGTTATAAATGACAAAAATAATAACATTAATAAATGTTTAGCTATTAATTGTATAAATGTTTAGTTATTAATTGGCAGATTATTGTTTATGAAATCAAAGAATAAAGTTATCGTAAAATTGCTTTTAAAATCTTCCAGTTTTTTAAAGAAATAAATACAAATTATTTAAATCTGAGAGTTTTCTTCAGAATAGCATCCTTAAACTCTAGAAAAATCTTCAGATGCATTTATTTGCTTGTTACTAAAAACGAACATCTCGTATCTAATTCAGTTTGAAATATATTTAGATTGAAAAGAAATAATTTAATATTTTTTATTTATATTACATTATCAACTAATTAAAAAATTTGGGTAACCACTTTCTAAATATATACAATTTAAAAATTGAAAAATATGGTTCTTCAATATGTTTTAATTTTTTTTCCATGAGAAAGAACATATAAATATCGTAATATGCTAAAAAAAAAAGGTATTTTGTTCATATATAAGTAAAAAATTATATTGCATAAAAGATAATTGAGATAAACTGATTGAATATGTCATTCAAATTACAATTATTTGTTAAAATAATTAAAAATCCTTGAACCAATTCAATGCATTTAGTTTTGAGAAACTTTTTATAAATGTGTGACATAAATATGACAATCTTTACGCCTGAAGATAATTCCTGAAGCTTTGGGAATATGTGCTGCATATACATTTTGTCAATATAGTTTTACCTTTGATATTTTCCTGGAACTGATTTTAAATTTTATGGGAAACCTAGTTTAAAAAATAGATTTTCCTCATTTATATCCTGTTTTGATTAATAATCCCCTTATATATGTTTTTTTGCAGAAACATTTATCCTGTTAATATATCTTCCTGATGTTGCTCATATGAATTAACAGTTCGTAATTAAATGATTTCATTCAATTATTTGTAATTTTCAAAGAAATTGTAAATTTAAGTGTATGTGTTACATATATAAGGTGATTTATTTCACAAAGTAAACACAAGATTTAAATTTATATCTTTTGCTTGATGGGAAATCATTTGCAATGAATTAGTAAATTGTGTAAATTTAAAATTTAAAAAAATCATTCATAGATCAGCTTTTAATTTATATTTGCATCTAATATGGGATTGTATTTCTCAAAGTAAAAGCGTGATTTAGATTTATATTTTGTGCTTGATGTGATACATTTGCAATGAGTTAGTAGATTTTTTTGGACACTTAATATTAAAAATCGTTCAAAGATTAGCTTCTAATTTAAGTGTGCCTTTACTGTGATTGATTGAATGTAAAACTGATATGCAATTTGATAACATTTACCATATTTACTCGAATCTAAGCCACCATCGATTCTTAGCAGCACCCCCAATTATCTGCACATTTTGAGAAAAAAATAATAAAAATGCGTAAAAAGATTTATCGATATCTGAACCTCATAAAACATTTTAAAATTAAATAATGAGAAATAAAAATAATTTAATGATTAATTTATTCCACCCGTATTAAAATCTCTTTCTAATACATACATGAACCTATAATTACTCTAAACATTAAAATCATATTTTGAAAAAGATTCATCACTCTCACTGTCATAGCTAAGCTCGGTATTGGTGCCGGCGTCACCCTTTTTGCACACAGTGTCATCTTCCGTGAAATTCAATGTAGTCCTTATGCAGCATTTTTATTAAAATAATTTATTATAGAATAATGAAAAAGTGTTATAAAAGACTGTTGAACATGTAGAATCAAAAAACTGTATCGTTTTGCTTACGCCAACAACTCACATTTGATTCATCCGTGTCAAATGTTTAGTGGCTCCTGCTCTAATTCCGTTTTTGCTGCCTATAAAATTGCATCCTTTTTCATACTTGCGACATCGTGAATTCGTCTTGATACTATTATAGGTGGTGTTTAGGAGATGAAAAGAAAGCATGTACAAAACGTTTCTTATATACAAAAAGACAATAATGTTGAGGATAGACTAAGTACTGGAAATTAAATGCAGAGTGGGATAAGTCTTTAGACGCAAGTATCCAGAATGGACAGTTATATTTTTTCCTTTTGAAAGAGATGAAAACTCAATTTTCCCATCCAAAAATGCTTTGCTCTCGATTTTAAGTCACACTAAATTTTCAGTAGCATTAACACTTTAAAAATAGCGTGGCTTAGGTTCAAGTAAATACGGTAATTGCTTTTCATCTCGTTAAAAAGTTCGTGAAAAGTCACTGATAATTTCTGTCCTGCATGGAAAACACATTATATAAAAGAGAGTAAAATATGAAATATACTGTTAAACAGACAGATAATACCCGCAAAAAAAAGGATCTACTTTACGAGACAATTGAGATGAGGAAATACATATCATAAGTAAGAAGTAGAACCACATATCGTGATACTGCAAGCAACCCTACAAAAAAACCGATTGAATTAGAATGCTGAAAGTTTTTTTTATATATATATATATATATAAAAGCTTTTTTTAGAATCCCTGTTCGTCTTTCAATCCAATCTGAGGCAGATCAAGCAATCAATGACTTATCACTTCCCAGAAATTTTTGATCGCCGAGGCATCAATGGACATATAAGTTAAACTTGGCAAATATATGCACATTTAAGCAAATATCAATGTTACTCGTAATACTGTTGAGTTGGTTTATTCGTACTGCAGCGTTGACAATGCTGATGCGTCATAGCGACTACTTGATTTGTTTGTGGTGTTATGCTGTTCAAACATGCGCAAAATTAATTAATTTTATATAAAATCCTATATAAATGGCTGTAATCTTTTGTGAGTATAGACTCCAGTGGCAGCAACGGGTGGTTTCTTCTTTCTCCCTTCAACTAATGAATTCAGTTGTTAGAGAAAATATGGACAGTACAATTTAGAGTAATGTGGGCAGTACCTATATCAGATGAAGCAATGCTTTTCAACCCTGCGTCTCGACCATCTTTTTGTTCTACCCGTCTTTTGAATTCATCTTCCGTCTAAAAATCTCTTATTTATAACTTAGGCGAAATTACAGCGGCACCAGGGTCATTTATTGTCATTACTGAACTCTCGTAGTCAGCAGTCTAATGTTTTCACACATAGCAAATGTAATTCCTAAATGACTAAAATTTTGAATTGTTTCTACAAATTTGAAATATTGCTAAACTAATGCAGACTTATGTAGAAATAATGAAGTTAATTAAAATTATTTACTTAATAATGTAGCTTCTTTCAAAGTTACTTGTTATTTTACATGCTCAATTTTTAATTGTGTTTTTTTTTTAATTTGTGATAGCAGATTATGAACAGTT
The DNA here is from genome assembly GCA_019973975.1 of Trichonephila clavata. Lineage (NCBI taxonomy): Eukaryota > Metazoa > Arthropoda > Arachnida > Araneae > Nephilidae > Trichonephila > Trichonephila clavata. The sequence continues at coordinate 2,228 of BMAO01039288.1, read as the reverse complement.
ATTACAGGGAACAAGTATAGAGAAAAAAAACACAGATTATAAATTTAAAAAAAAACATGTGAGCGTTAGCTTCGACGCACGACTGGGGATTACTCCTTAAGTACGTTTGTCTTTGATAATACAGTGGACAAACAGGTTAAATGAACGCATCTCATACATAATACTGAAAGCCTGCATGTATTCTCTTTTTTCTATTCACATTTTTCATATTGATTCGGTAAAATAATACATATATATATATAATAATATACATAAATTATGTTATATAAATAGGTCTTACTCATAATACATGAGTACATTGTTAAGAAGGTTGATTTACTTCACTATTAATATCACCTTGAATATTAATTACATTAATATTCTCGACATTATTAATCACTGTGACAAGAAGCTTGTGGTAACTGAAGAATGATATGAGATATGATATTTAATATGATATTAACAATCCAATATGTCCTGTGTTATGGAATTATAATCAAAAGTGTAACCCAACACACACAACATATCTTGAATAACTGAGGGTAACAGCTCTTGTGAATTTTTCTAAGATGCAATGTATCTGCGAAAAAGCTTTGCGAATCCCACCAATAAAGAGTGAAAAAATACTGCATAAAGCAACCTATTAATTAAATTGACGGTTAAATTGAATACTGATTTCAATAAGATTCGTATCTCAGGAGTAAGATTAGAAGAGTTTCACTGCATAGTATATTTAAAATTTATATTTTATTTTTCTTGGGCAAAATAAAAATTGTATAAAATGTTAGTTTGAATAATGATATATTAAAAATTTGATAATTCCAAGAACACTTTATAAATTTTCATTTTACTTCCCCTCAGCAAAATAAACATAAAAAAAATTAAAATTGTATAAAACTTTAAAAATTGGTATTATTTTTAAATGTTGTAAATATATTTAAAATTATGTGAAAAACGCATAGTATTAACATTATTTTTCATTGTTGAGGGTGATTAAATGATGATTTATAATTAATTATTTTAATATATTTATGAATTTATATTAATAATTTTTTAACCTTCAAATAGTTTAAATATAACCTATATTAATTACATTAATATGTTGTAGTTATTTTACATACTTTTGGGCTTTTTACATACACGAAAAAATTAATTAATTTTTTTAAATGATTTCGATCGCTTTCTTTAAGTAAAATTGTTTACTTTAAAAAAAAAAGTTATAAACTAATGATTCCTATTTTGATCACGTAATTTTTAAAAAATTTTTACCTTATATATACGACAAAATATTAAAACATACATTTAGCAAAATTAGAGTAATTCATATCCGAAAAAAATTATTAAGGTATTTAAATAAATAATTACATTAATTATTTATTTTCAAATATATTGAGATAAATATTAGCTTTGGCACTGGGACAGGCATTTTTAAAATAAAAACTTCTTTTATCTAATGTTTTATGCAACTGGGGAAAAAATGGATGGAATGAGTAATAAAATATTACGTTCTTAAATATAGCATCCATTTTTTCACATTTTTAAAAATTACCGATGCATTTCTCTAAAATTTACTATTTAAAATAGTAATGTAGAACATATCACAAATTCAAACTGTATTGAAAAAATAGATAAAAAATAATACCTATGGGGAAAACATGATAAACAGGAACATAAATTCAAACAATTTAAATAAAATGATGAAAAAAACGTGGTTTCTAAATATTTAAATTAAGCTCAGATTCAATAAAATAATTAAATCACTGAATAGGTAAATGTTACTTCATTCCTCATAAACATTTCATTATCAGTTACCCAACATTCTTAAATGTGTTGTAATTTAGAAATTGGATGGAATGCTAAACCTTATATGAAATCATTTAAATGTAGTTTGAGAATGATATAAAAGCAATAAAAATATACCTTTATTACATTACATTTTAATTGAAAACCTTATTTTTTTGGGTGGTAACATCTCCCCAAAATATATAATTTTAATTTACTAATAATTTTGTTTATAATATGATATTAATTCAATCAAAGACTGAGAAACACAAAGGATGGCATTTATGAAATATAATTTTCCGATATCAACTTACAATTTAATTTAAACGTCAAAAAGGTTAAAAAAAAACTAAGGGTACATATTATTTAATTAAATTAAAATAAACATATATATAAATCACTGTGATAATATTATTTAGTGTAAATAAAAAAGAAATAGGGTATTATGACTACAGTTTACCTTCTAC
>BMAO01039287.1:0-15888 GCA_019973975.1 Trichonephila clavata | reverse complement strand
ACAAAATCAAATAGCAGAGAGGAAAATAATTGACTCAATTTTTGTAGCATCCATATTCAAATTTTTACTATAATATAACGATGTAAGTTCTATTGCTTTTAGCTACCACGGATTAACATTTCTCTTAGTCTATGCTATATCTGCTTTTCGCTACGCTTTTCCACACAGAAAAAACTGGGAAATATTTCAAAACGACTCTTCTATGAGAATGTTATATTTAAAACAAATATTTTCTTTAATTTCCCATTACATAGAAAAGCTGATATTTTTTTTAAAAAAAAGTTAATCTATGAACATAAAATACCTGGTATTCTTCCACAGTTGGCTGGATAATGGCCCTACCCTTCTTCCAGGTTTTCTTTTGATCTCCTTGCAATAACCACAATGTGGAATTACTCCCACTTCCTTCTCTTTTTAGAACCTGTGTAAACATATTGAGTCATCATGAACGAGGGACAAAAAATATACGTAAAGAAAAAATGTAATAGTAGCCGAGGATTGAAGTCCAGTGAGGTAGTGTATCGCGCTTCCACGCCACAAGTCCAGAATTCAATTCCCGGGATGGGCAAGGTCGACTCAACCTCTTCAGTGGGTTGATAAATGAACATCAAGCTTGCTTGGAAACTAAACACTAATGGCTGCACGTCAAACTGACACTTGACCGGAAACATCTGCACATGCACCCTAGCACCTAAGGTCACGGTAACTGAGATTGGCACTGACCACCTTGGCCTTATGGGTTGTTGCACCACTGAGTTCAGTTCTGTTCAGTTGAGGTTAAATATATACACACACTTAAGTAACACCGAAACAGACAAACTAAAGTAGAAGAAAAAGGGTTACCTGAAAATCATTCGAAGGTTACCATGATGAAATAGCATTGGTTCCCAGAACATGGCGTACTTTTAACTTTGGCGATATCAGAAACAACGCAGATGCAATAGTCCAGAAGTACTACGAAAATATACTAGATTTCTTTATTATGTATCTTAAAAAGTGCACGAAATGTATTATATTCCATTAATTTACTTTTTTTACTCATATTTTATTGTATTTTCTGGAATTTAAATCTCAGCAAAAAATATATTATTAAAATGTTTAATCGATCGTTTAATAATGTCTGACATTAAATCGAAACGAGAACCAATGGTGAAGGGTACCATAATTTTGAGCCATGGTTAAGTGACGACATCAGACCGTGGTATACCAGCCTTTACGCTCCTCAGTACGACAAAGCAAAGATTTTGTATTTCGACAGATTTAACGAGTCTCACCTTTCTCCCACAGTGAGTTATTGGCATAAACAACGCATAATCATGGTTTTGCAACCATGATACCTCGTCGTTAAAAAATTTGAATAATGCGATCATTTTTATATATTGATAGCATTTTTCCAATATTGGCTTTTATTGCTTGGTACTTAAAGTATATATTTGTTATATGCTTAAAGTATGTGACTACCCGAAATTCGCCGTTTTCGTTAAAAATTTTGGATATTTCTTTTATGCTTTTATTTTATAGCCCATACATTTAAGATTCTAAAAACACTCTATTTTTGTTTCTACGATATTTAGAAGCAAAGTTATAGCATAATTAGTAAACAGAAAATGGAGTTTACAAAACCAGAAGTAGATCCCTGCACAAAATGTTCTTAAGAATATTGAACTGATGTTTTCAGAACATGTTTTAGTTAGTTCTATCTGTGTTATGTAATCAAAATCTAATCTCTGTGTAAAAAATTATGCACTTTATTGCTTTTTTATGAAAAAAATATCATTAATTTTTTAAAAAGTCGTGTTTTTGCATAAACTTTGGCATATTTAAAAAACTTTAAAAATTATTACAAATCTTTTACTTCCTAACACATATAAAGATCTTATTTACGCACTGTATAAATATTATTCTAATGCATTTATTAGAATTTTGTGTAACTGCAACTTTTTATCAAAAAACGACAATTGTTATAGTTTATAAAACTCTCCAGAAAACCACAAAAGGTTTAAAAATAAAGCCCGCATTAGTTAACCATGAAGTTAAGGAGATCTGAATCTATAAATGTGTGGTGAGTTTAAAAAATTTAAAGTTAGTAGAAATTTTTTATACCGCATTAAAATCTTTTAAGGATAATCTTTTTCTGAGAAACTATATTTTTAAATTTTCTGCTTCTCGGTAAAGTTCACTACAGGATTTATTTTAAAGATAATGAATTGAAATTTTTAGAAAATATTTTATTTAATTTTATCTCCAGTATAGATTACAATCTAATCTCTGTGTATATATTTATGTATTTTAGTGCACTATTTTTAAGAAGATAACATTTGTTTTTTGTAAAAAATTGAGTTCTTGCATAAAAAACGACATATTTCAAAAACTTTCAAATGTGTTACAAATTTTATAGCTCTAAGCACAGATAAAAATAATATTTATGCACTGTATTAAAATTATTTGAAAATATTAATTAGAATTTTCAATACAAGATTTACCGTAACTGAAATTTGTCACTAAAATTTCACTGAAAATTCCCAATCTATCCAAAACTATTTTTAATTTTGTGAAAATTGTACTTGAACTCCTATTTCCATGCCCCATTTCAAATAAAAAAGTGTTTAATTAGTTGGAAATTTATATATTTTTAAAAAAAGGCTTAGAAGGTAGTCCCATACCTTAAGTCAACATTTCTTTTTCATTACTAATTTGTACGACTAATACATGTTAGATTTTTTTAAAAATATTTAAACGTACTTATACTATAAATGAGAAAGGCCTCTTGATTATTCGTTTATATAAAACACTAAAAATCGGGATTATACTAGTAAAATAGCAAAAATACTTCATTACAAAATTAATTAAGTATAATTTTTAACATAATAGTACCGTTTCAGAATGTAGCAACTTAAAGTATAACCTGATTTTCAAATGTTAAGCTGAAAGTCTCCTTAGTTAAGAGATTCTCTGGACTGTAAATACTCCAGGCATTATAAAAAAAGCATACAAATTGGTATAACTTTCTATACCCCTATGGAATGAAATTTTAAAATGTTACAGATAAGCCTGCCTATTCAAAGAAGGGGAAAATTGAAAATTGAATTTTATTCTTTAGACATAAGTCTTACTTTCTAATCTTTGAAAAGTCGTTTGGAAAGACAGCATCCTTCCGACTCGTATCTTCCCTTTTTGGTGAAATGAAATTAGTGATATTTTTTGTCATAAATGAGGGAGAGAAGAAAAAAAATCTCATTGGTCGATGAGGTAAAACGAAGAAAGGGGAATTGGCTTTAGTTTATGCTTGAATTTTGTTGTTGCAACTTTTGGAGACTGCTTCATGAAGAATCAGGCTGGACTTTCCCCTCATTGCTGCGCGTATGTTTTAAAAATTGCTAGATTAGCAATATAGAACGAGTTAAATTTATATTACACTATTATATAAATTTGGTATTTATATTAAAGTTCATATTTTTCTTAATAGGCATTGAGACTTTATTACCTATTTTACTCTCATATGAAGATAATCAGTTAATAGTGATGTGTGTATTAAGCGAATTAAATTATGACATTATATAAGGGCAATTCGGAAAGTAACCGCATTTTGGGCGTGGCGCTGGAAGTACGGTTCTGAGCACCCTCAATCGAGTGCACAAGCAATCTCTAATTCAGTACGCTTCAGTCGGCAAATGAGAGTGTCGTAGGTCCAAGAGTTTGCTAGTTATAGCGTGACAAAATGTTTGCTGCCATAGAAAATTCAGCAAAATGTGAGGTGGGAGAAGTGATAAGATTTCTTTGGACAAAAATAACTGTCAGTAGTGGATATCCATCGTGAATTGTACGTCATATACAGGCCAAACATTTTGAGTGAGGGTGTAGTGCATCAATGGATACGCTTTTTCAAGAACGTAAAAAGAAACATCCATGAGGAATCCCGAAGTGGAACGCTGTCTGTAGTGAGTGATGATCTCATCCAATTTCCGTCTAATTACTGCAATGAAGAAGTGGCTTGGGGGACAGCATTTCGCTGACGAAGAGGAACTTAAAAATGCTGTGACACATTTGTTTAGATCGCAGGTTGCCGCTTTTTATACAGAAGGAATTGATAAAACGGTACAAGTGCTTGAATAATGCGGAGACTATGTTGAAAATAGAGGAGAGTTGTACCTTTGATATGTAAATAAATCCCCCCCCCTGTCCTAGTTGGTTTTTTTACAGCGATTCGGAGGCTACTTTCCGAATTGCCTTTGTATATATATATATGTGTGTGTGTGTGTGTGTCACGCGCATAAGCATGCACACAACACTGTTTTCAATTGAATCATTTTGTCTTTCATTTCCCATTCTACAAAGATACATAACATATTTGATAAAAAAAAATTCTTTGCTTACACAAAATAAATCTAGTAGTAGTTACTCAAAGGTATTAAAATCAAAAAGAAATTTTATTGCAATTTTTTTCCGAGGTAGCTTTGAATTTTACTAAACTTAGCTGCAAATCTGAGGAAAACATTTTGTCTTTTTTATTTTTGCATTATTATTTTTATTAACTTATTTTGTAGGAATAATACGTTATACGATACGGCACACATATTTTCTTAAGAAGATTTGTAGTTTCAAAAGAAATTCTGATTTGAAAACGGTAATGTCTCCCATTTCGCAGCATAAAACATCCTGATGAAATTCTTCATTTCGCATGCTCGGAGTAGCACTAAATGTGTTTTTCCATTGAAACACTTTCTTTCCTCTGTCGGGTCGTAGATTTCCTTACATTTTTAACTATACTTATCTTATTCCTTAACGTATTTCTTGTGTGATACATTTAGGTACACACCTTTAAAGCTCCCAGATTCTTTCCTGACATTTGGTAATAAAATGTTAAGCAGAATTCGTCTTCGTCAGGGGGGAAAATTTCACTCTCGAAGGTGGCTTCGGAGTTCTCGGGATTTACCTTAGAACTGAACACAATGTAGTACCCTGAAAAAAAAATACAGTTTTATTTCCTATTACTTATTCATTTACTGAACTACATAAAGATAGTCTTGCAAGTTAAAATGAGTAAATTAATTTTTAAATAATAATTTAATTATTTTTTAACTTCTCTATCGACAACAGAGCATGCAAATACGCTCTAAAGAGACTGAGAGAACCAAAGTTAAGTAACATGTAAAATAGTAATAGTCTTGTCTGAGTGCCTAAAATTGTAGGAGGATTGGAAGGAATACTAGCCATAGTTTAAGAAAACAATCTAATTTATTCACAATATTAATCACCACACAATTTCAATCGATTTTAGTCTAAGAAATGCTCCCAATCAATCACTATACAGACAATTATCGAGGTAATCGAGGTATAAGAAAACTTGAATACTAACCACACTTACTCAAGGCAACAACTTTTACTTCTTAGCTATTTAGTTTGGACTTAATCCCAGTGACAATTCATCCCCTTAATTAGTTAAATTATCAAATATTAAATATCTGCAATTCACATTCAATTTGATTAATCTCTGCTCCAATAGCAGTCCCCCCTATCCTATCTCTCTCCTATTTCTCCTACCTAATCGGAGAACCTAGACTATGCATAGTAGTCTAATTAACATAATCACATTTTCTTCTTTGAAGAGGAGTTTTACAATAAAATAATTTTTAGAAACCAGAAATTCCCCAAAAGGTCTTTTAGTAGAAGGAGCTCAGATAAAACCGTCACAAAATGATGTCGACACTTATTGCTCTCACTTAGTTGACTACTAGCTACTTTGTGTGCATTTATGATACTAAATTAGTGCCGCACACAAGGGGGAAGGGGTGTTAACGGGTCTTGACCCACCCCCATAGCCCATGATGTTTTTTTTTCGATTCATGATAATCCTATGTATAATGTACGTAAACTTTATTTAAGTATTTGTTTTTAACGATTTATTTTATAAAATAATTCTAATTATTAATTTAATAATATATTTTTTTACTATTTTCTCTTCCCGAAATTGACAAAATTATAAGAATATGTCTGGCAGCGTATTGAGGTATGATGAAAGATTGGTGGATTTTCAACCTGGACCCTCACCCTCTTCAAAAAATTTTGTTTGGGCCATTGCACTTAATTACTTTGACCTGGAGTATCACTAAAGTCTAATCACTTTCAGCTTTGAGTACAGCTTTCTTTTGAGCCTAAGTAAATATGAGAAAAATTATATGCAGACATTAGGTAATGTAATTTAATACAGTACACCCTCCAACCAAAAAACTAGCAATTACGATCTTCTTGGATATTTCATTCAAAAAGGGGATACTTCAACACTACGTAGACGTCCTTCTACGTGCGTTTATTTTTCTTCCAGAACCTTCAGTTTCAACTGCATAGTTCCTAAACATAGTAATTACTATTCTACAGATTGTTTTCATGCAGTTCAGAAACTTTCCAGATTATCAGATCCCTTACTTTCTTCACGTTTGTAAAATGAAGAGGTAACGCCAGTCTTAGAATCTCCTCAATATAGAGAGAATTTGATTAAAAAGCCCGCAGAAGGACTTTACGAATCAATGTATGATTGAATAGTTGCTGGGCAACAAACTATAATATTGCCTTTTCGATATACAACAATAATTTCTGAATAACTGATTTAATAAGTTGAGATAAATAATAATATATTATGTATTGTTTTTTTAAATTCTTTTTAAATTATAAATTCAAAAATAGGATGTACACCAGGGGTCGGCAACCTTTGACACGAGTGCCACATGTGACACGAGGTACAGTTCTTAGTGGCACTCTGCACTACTCTACAAATTTATAAATTTTGAGTGGATGGTAGTTGATAAATTTGTAATGAACATTATTCGATAAACATATTCAGAATAATTGACATTTACAGAATTACGAAAAAACTTTTCTGCTTTTAGTTCTACATATGTAAGAAAATATTTCTTCATTTAAAAAATAATTCGAGTCCGCAAAGAAATTATTCAACAGCTGAATACTCAGAATCGAGTCAAATTGGGAGTCACAAATTATTCCTCTGATTTTGTGATATGAAAGTAGAGCAGTGTAAACACAGTTTCACATTCAAATTTTTATTTAACTATAATGAAAAGAAGTACTTAAATTTTATATATGTTTTTCTTATTTTAATAATTATGTTTAAAAATGCATAATTTATGTATAATTTGAATTTTTTTTTTTTACTTTTGTTACAGAAATAGAGTTTTGTTTTATGCTGTTTATGTTTATGTTAAGAAATATCTTTAAATGATGCAAAATTAATGTGTAGTAAAAATTTTAATCTATATTACTGACCTCTATCCACTAATTCTGCATGCATTATCGCGAAAATGGAATCGTTTAAAAAATGACCTACTCTGTGGCACTCTGAATCCTATTGGTAGATTGGATTGGCACGTCCAGCTTAAAGGTTGTTGACACCTGATGTACTCTGTATTACTGCAGACGCATCTTTTGTCTAACGATATATTCAAGGTGCAAGACACCAGGAGTAATTTTTATTATTATTACAAATTTTATCGATTAAGAAAGTTAATCCATTTGTCAAGTCAAAGAAAATTATAAATTTTCATTTAGTATTCGAATTTTTATTTTATGACGGAAAAACTCCCATACATAAATATATGATTTCATTAAGATTTTAACAAAAATGAAAAATAATAATTCTGTTACTATTACATAATATTACGAGTATTATTATTTTGTATATATATATATATATGTGTGTGTGTGTATGTGTGTTTGTATTAGGGTTTCTTTCTCGGGATCCCGGGTTCCCCCAGGAAATCATAAGATTTTTGTACTTTTTCTAGTCCCGGGAATTAGACTTCGTTCCCGGGATTTCCCGGGAATCACACGGGGGTTGAATTATCTATGATGTAGCTATTTTTGACTTGACCTTATATTTCAATCTCGGACATGGTTAACTGAACCTACTGTGGCAATTTGCGATCTTTCATTCCAAACTTCCAGACGAAGGAATGTTCGTTACCCCAACTGTGAGGTAACAGTGTAATATGAAGGGGGGGGGAGAATTTTTCCACAGCTAGCCGTGGGTGTATCGAGATTGGTTAACAAGAAATATTGGGTTTTTAAAGCAATCGAATTTCGTGACTGCACTATGTGATCGAAGTTCCAAGATCTAGATTTATGTTTATAATGTAAGTACTAATACTTAAAACTATTATTTATTTAATCTTTTTTTTAAAAAAAATTCGGATACTTGTCTTTATTATGAGCTATTTAATTAAATCAGCAATTTGAAGAAGGGAATGAACCCACAAATTGTTTACGGGTAGAATATTTTTATAAGAAATTGCGCAATTATTCTTATTTATTATTTTTCTTAAATTAACTTTCGTGTGAGATTTTTGTGTTAATATTTATTTATATTTATGTAACAATAATACAACAATTCCATAAACAAGAAATCAGTTATACAAATAAAATATCTTAAATACAATAATTAATATTTTTAGCATGCATAATCGGCACTTCAGCAACAAATGAGTTTTCAAGTATATATTATTTATCTCTAAGTAGAGCAACATTAGAGAAATAATTGATTCAGCTTTAACTGGTTAATTTTCAAACACATGTGAGTCAGTAAGGAACATTAATTTTAGTAATTATTTTTCAAATGTGAATTTTTGATGTGTAACATCTTTCCTCTCGATTGCTGGAGATTTGTGGGCGTGATTTCGTGAAAAGGGACGGAAATGCGTAACAGGAAGTTCTGGAAGAGCGCGCTGTTTAATTTGACCAATCCGCGCTCTTGGTGGTGTCTCTTCATTACCCTCAGAGTGAAGTTCTCTTTTTAGCGCGTTTTTCACGTAGTGTAAAAAAAAACACTATTAGGACACAAATTTCGTCTTCGTCTTCGTCCTCGTCTTCGTTCCATATTTTGTCGTACCTTTTTCTCAGCCAATAATTAACCGATTGACCTCGGGTTTTCGCCATTTCGTCGCATCTGTGCCCTAGATGAGCCGAATCATCATTAAATTTAATCATTTTTTTAAAAAATTCTTTTTTTAAAAAAAAATTGTTTAATTTTTTTTTTAAGTATAGTACTACTTTCTGTTAGTAAAAAGTTAATTAGTTGCATTATTGTAAAATACAACATGTGAGAAACGTGCTAAAATTACTTGGCCATGCCAATGATTGATATCTTGTTTCTCTTTCATTCGGGAGGAGCACCACCCCCATCCCCTGCGGTCTAGGCCCTGGAATCTTTGTTTTTGTTTTCTCACTTTAGGATCAGAGAAGAAGCTAAGTCCTTTAGGCTGAGACGTGTTTAGACAATGACGAACATGTTTCGATACCTGGCTTCGATTGCTGCGTACAATTTAAACGACCGGGCCACAGAGCTGCTCGTGGTGCGATGTATCGAAAACAGACATGTTGTGGCTCCTCATATGGATATTACTTATCGTCAAACAAGTAGACTGGGTATTGTTAGTCAAAATATTGGGGACATATGTGCGGCAAAATGCTTATTTGAAATAGGACAATCAGCGATTTCAGTGGTCGTATACATTTCTCCGAATCAAACGGTTCAAAAAATTAAAGATTTCCTGCATTTTTTACTTTTACCATATATCGAAGGTGGTTCTGCTATTTTTTTTAAAAAAAACTATCACTTGCTTCTCATGATTTTGAGTGGTGATTGTAAAGTTAACTTCAGTTTGCTAGAAGCCGAGCCACTCATAGCTTTTTTGAATGATGAATTCAAGCTGGAAATGAACGCAAATCGAAATGTTTCGACAACTAAAAGTGGTACTGTTTTTGACGCTATTTTTCAACGGTTTTTAAATACTTTGAAAATACAAGAATATGTGTCATATTATTGTTATCTTAAATTATCATTACCACTCTTCCCCAAATTGAACAATAATAATTATTTTTGATAAAAAATTGCATTACTCCTTGTGTTAATTAAATAAATTTTCATTAAAGATGTAATTATTCCGTTGAAAATTATTTCCAATCAAACCCGATTCATTTTTTAGGATTTAAGTTGCTATTGGCAAATTTGCCACGATAACATGTCAGATGTTACACATCGTAAGCGACTACTGTAAGGCTCGTTTTTTTCCTCAAGATTTTTAATTTACAATATCTTTAACTGTAACATTTTTTCCATGCCTGACTGATAAAAGTATAAATTGCTTATGCTTTCTGAAATCCTGTTTCAAAAATGAATAATCAATTTATTATATATTTTTCGAACTTTTAATTACCAAATTAATTTTGTAACTTATATGCATCCTTATTTTATGTAATGATTATTAATTTTATTTAAAAATAACTTGTTTGTATTTTTTTTTTAATTTTGATGTTTTTTCGGGAATCCCGGGAACGACATTTACATTCCCGGGAATGAAAAAGCCCGAAAAAATCAGAAACTCTAGTTTGTATATGTGTGTGTGTACAGGATATCCCCGAATGCCCTGTACAAACTTGGAGGGGAGGTAGGACACATCATGAAGAGCCATAATTACTTCAGAAAGCATGGGCGGAAAGCGATAAGTGGCACTGCATGTGAGCTTGCTAAGATGACACGCGTGGTTTTCTTTTTTTAAACACTGCAAGCGTTCTATGAACATGAATTGTTATTCAAAACCCGAGCAAGCGGATGTCCACTTCATCTACGGCCTAACCAACGGAAATGGACGTGCTGCTGTTCGGTTATGTGGTAAAAGTTATCCAACGACTTGGCAACCACGCGCGCGCGAATCATTTAACATTCGCTTAAGTGCTTCAAAACCTGGCGGAACATGGGTCTTTCAGAGTAACGATTGAAGGTACTGAATGGCTGCACAGATCACGAGCACTCAAGTTTGAAGAAGGTATATTGCATGCTCTGGACCAAAATCCCGGTGCCAGTGTGCGGGCGCTTGCCGTTACAAGTGAAAGATCTCTAACAATTGTCAATCGTGTACTGTAGGGTGTGTGTGTGAATCCATACATCCATTTCATGTACAAAGTGTTCAGTTATTACAGTTAGATGATCACCCACGACGTGTTACCTTTGCACAGTGGTTTGTTAAACAAAGTGCGGTATACAGCCATTTTGCCAATGCCATGTTGTTCTATTAGGAAGTGATACCACAACGCGCACAGGTGCGCCTTAAACAAGCCACACAATCCTCTATCGCAGAGGTTCCCAAACTTTTTTGTCTCATAGACCCCTTGCCATGTTTTTCGGTTTGGGGTAGACCTCTGCTTAATTAATATTGAATTTTTGCAAATTTACCAACTTAAATGTCTTTCTGACAGCTGGTAGTACTACTACTACTCCTACTTTAAAAGAATTAAATTTTTCTAACTGTAAAGAAGTAAAGTGTTTAAAATTTAAAAAACACGTTAATTAATTAAATTAAAAGTTAATTAATAAATAAAACTGTTAAATAAACTAACTATAAACCCAACAAATGATTTTGATAGGAGGGGTGAATCTCTAGCACTACAGTATCAAATTTTCAACATTTGATATCGATCTTGTCTGGTCTAACATTAAATTTTCTCTGTTAGAGTCCATTTTTTTTCTTTTTGTTTTCGAGATGAGCAACCGCACTGAAACTCCCCCACACTAGAAAAAGCAATGAAAAACTTCCTCATGATGTTCAATAAGTCATGACAAATAACACAGGATTGACTATTTAAAGCCAAAATTGCTGGCATCCGTTTCTAAACTTTAAGATTTTCGGTAGTGCTTATTACGATCAGTTCCTTTTGTAATGTGACATTTTTTTTTCAATGTGACCATGTGAATTCATTGCTTACTGTGGTATTGCCATAGTCAAAGCATTCTCAAACCTGGTTTCAAAATCTGAATAAAAATCATTTAAATGTTGAACGTAGGTTAAAACGTCTGACAGATTGTCTGCGACAAATTTAGAAAATTTGGGATCTCCAGTATTATATTTCTTTAGCTTAACTCGGGAAAGAAAAGCTGAAATAGTTCTTGCTTTAATAAAATTTATGCTGTCACCTTGCAAACGCAAATTAATCTCATTAAATTTAGTAAATAAATCTATTAAATAGGTAAAATATGGTTTCCACTTGATAATAAATTTTTTTTGAAATTTATGTCACAGTCTTGTTAAATGAGAGCCATTATCATAGACCCCCACTAACATCTCATGGACCCCCAAATTAATTTTTGGCTGACGTAGACCCCTTGCAGGTCGTCATAGACCCCTAGGGGTCTATAGAGACCACTTTGGGAATCACTGCTCTATCGTATCCCTTACAACAACACTTCTCTCTTAATATGTGGGTGAGTATCGTGGGTTACAGTTTACACAGTCCATACATCATACCACCTCAACTAGACTCTGACAACTATGTCGTCTTTCCACTGGAGGTACTTCCGGAACTGCTTACCGATGTCCTTCCATCTGTTCGGGGACACATGGGGTTTCAACGGGACGGGGCACCCTCTCATTACGGAAGGTGTGTGCGTCACCATTTGGACCGTGAATTTCCAAGAAAGTGTATTTTGCGTGGTTGTCTCCACCACCTAGATCCCATGCTTTATCTCCTCTGGATTTTTCTCTGCTAACGAAACGTCCGTCAATTCTGAAATGGATCTGGTGGCACGAATATCCATCAATGTTGATGCGATCTGCAAAATGCCCGATATTTTCGAACATTCCGCCAATTCATGTCACGTTGGTGTCGTACGTGTATATATGCCAATGGCCACAATTTCGAACACCTTCTGTGATGCTTTTTATTTTAGTAATTATTGTTTTTTGTGTGTGTGTAAACATTAAGGCAGCAATACGGAATGTAGTGTAAAATGCTTTATCTCCTTACGATTACGTTTCCGCCCATGCTTTCCTATGTAATTATGACTCCTCATGATGTTCTCTACTTCCCTTCCAAGTTTATACACGGCATTCGAGGACACCCTGCTTATATATATAATTAATTATTCTCGAATATACAGACAGAAATCATTAGAGTACTAAAGATGAAGGAAATATTCCTGCCGGAACACTGTTGACCCTAATAAACACAATAAAAATGTCCCCCACACAATAATACTGACACTCTACTGACTTGTTTTAGATCAACTTATGTCCCTGGGTGCCTGAACTTCAGACTGAAGTAATATCATTCTTTCGTCAATATGATTGACCAGAAAATGTGATTCGTTGGACCAGGCTTTTTTCTTGCATTCCTCTATGGTGCAATGTCGATTTTTCTGGACCCATTGCAGGCGTTGTTGGCAATGACGTTTCGTCAGTGCAAAACTCTCAAATCAGACACCGATTTTAAAGACCATCATTGAGCGCTGCACACTGTGTGTTCAGACACCGCGTCTGGATCATCACTTTTGCCATTGCTGGTATGATTGGCTGTCATAAATCCTTGTACATGACAAGCGATTCATAAAATTTTCTTAAATAAATACATCGTGGCCAATAGGCCATTGGGTAGCGACTTGTCGTTTCTCAATTCATAAACCACTTTCGATAAGTACTCACAACGGTTACATGCAAGACCAGTTTTTCAAATCGATATTTCCAAAATTCTCAAAGTGTGAAAAATAAATGTTTTAATACTTTATGTGAAAAGACAGAGCATGGTTGCTGTGGTGCTGTATATAGTCCAGTATCAACTGCGTCCGTGGCTTTTTTTTTCTTCAGGGGAAACTTTAAGCTCCAGGTAATGGTTACAATGTAATAACTTACGGTGTGTGCATATATTTTACATATGTATGTTATATATTTCACACCTATATATATGTGTGTGTATTTATACATATATATACTCTCTCTGGTTTGTAAGATATTTAATATTAAGTCACCCCCATACTATAATTATGTGTGTGTGTTGAAAAATGTAGCTTAGTTAAGAAGTAGCTATGAGTAGTCTAAATTAGAAAGAGATGTAATGAGCTATTGATAAGTATTTTAGAACTTATTGTATAAAGGACTTGGCTTCTTTTTTAGTACAAACACAATAATTTAAAAAAATTGTGAAAACAGTAACAACCATTTGTAAGGAGGGAAGATATTCTATCAGATAAAAATTGAAGAAGAACATTCAATTGTATAAAATTATTGAAAAAATTATTCATACCATTTTCCATTTCGAAGAAAATTTGAATATTTTGTCTAAATTTTAATAAGTTATTTCTATGTATGGTCCCATGCATATTAAAGATAAGACGCACGATAGAAAGCCATTTATACCTATGCATTACCACAAAAAAATCCGAAAGGAGGAATTTAAAAAAATTAATTATATTTTTCATTTTGCACTCGCATATATATTTTTCCAGCATTACCCCCGTAGATTGTGCTGTGTTCTTATTATCTCTGTTTTTGTATGTCTGCTTCACGATATAAGGCCCTATTAAGAAAATAATACCATACAAATATAGTTTTGAAATATTTACACTCGAATAATTATGTGGAATTTAAAGAAAATTACTTTTCTTCAAGAAGCAAAATCAAAGAAAATAGAAACCGTCATTAGAATTGAACTTTTGTCTATGGCTTACTTCATTGAAAAGGCGATAGATTATTCTTGATTTTTTTTTTAATATTACATTCAGGAAATCGAGCATAAGTATGCTTCTGAAGGAAACTTATCTTAGTAATGTAACGGAATTTTTGGTTAATTTTTTACTCTTTCACGTCTACTATTAAAAATGCAAGTTTATCCAAATTTACCTTCTTACCGTTGTTTGTTCCGAGTGTATTATCGAAGTTAGGACCTATTTTCTGAATGCCTTTTGATGATGCACGGATTCTGTCCCATTTATACTGCCCTTCACCATATTTCCACGAGCATATATCCTCTTCAAAGTCACAAAAGCCTGTAAATAAAAACATGGTTTTAAGGTATTCAGAAAAGAAATTTGGCATGAGGGAAGGGATATATAAGTCATTTTTCCTTTTGATTCGAATCTTAGAAATAAAATATTTACTCTAATGGGATAATTCGTCCTTTTTATGGAAATTCATCTAATTCCGTATGGATACAAATGACATTTTCTTAAGCATAGAAAGGGCTTAAATAGTTTGAGTGTAGGTTGGAATAAGTTTTATTAAAAAAGAAACATGTGTTTTTTTCTTGAAAATACATTAGAGAAATAATAATATTTTTAATAAATAATAAAACACACTTAAAATGGGAATTACATCCGTTTTCTTAAGATATTTCTCTTTTTAGTAAAAAAAAATTAATTAGAAATATATGTAGGTCGTTTTGATGAAACTTGAAACGTTGCCACAATGCTGTACATTATTACAAAATATTTGTTATGGGATTTTGGGGGGTAGAGGGGGCTATTTATTCTCAAAAATGGATGAGGAGGATGATTGTTTCAACAAGTATACCAAGTGATTAGCTTACAGAACATACAAAAATAAACTATTCGCTCAGATAGTTATGAGTATGTATATCAGTCGAACAGATAAGCAAATATGAATTAATCTACTTTTATCTCGAGTACTTCCATACTGGAATCAAATGAGTGAGTGTTTATTAGCGTCTTACTAAAAAGCAATTCGAGGGCTATAAAGCAAGAGAATGGACCTAGTTACTTTGAGCAATGGTCAAGTAACGAGGATGCCACCTTCTCCTCCAAATTACCACCCCATGTCATTGGGAGGACTTAGAGCCTCGTCGGTTCTACCGTTCACCAGTCCCTCTACCCGCTGGATCCGCAAAGGCACTAGGGCTTGAACTCATGCCTCACTGGTGACGAGCTTGTAACCTCGACCACCAGGCTACCCTTACCCCCCATCCCAAATATAATTCTGAAATTTAAGTTGAATTTCAGTGGAATGCATAATTTACTGCTTTTCTAGTTTTTCCAAGATTGGGCAGGGAAATATATACATATATATATATATATATATATATATATATATATATATA
>BMAO01039286.1:0-24548 GCA_019973975.1 Trichonephila clavata | reverse complement strand
TCGCATGGCTTCCAAAAGGGGTTAAGCTGAATTTTGACTGCGTTCAGCCTTGTATTGCCGATATAAATGTCTTTAATGGAGAGACGTTGGTCAATCGGTTTGGAGACCAAATCAAATCCTACTTTCCCGATACATTTATTGCCATTATGGAAATTGAATTGAATGTGCGATACTTTTACGCCCTAAGAGATGCTTCAATGGATATGGTTCGAGTTGGAGGTCGAATCTTGAAAATGGTGGCCTTTCCCGAGTCTAATTTGAAACAAACCAATGTATGTTTGGGAGATTTGAATTTATTGGCACAAGTGGAACCCAATCAAGATCAATATTTTGTGCCACCAGAGTACAATGGATCAAGTGAAAATCGATCTCTTGAAGATGATGAGGCTGAAGAAACTGTGGTGGATTGTATTCCCAGCAAGCACCAAAAAACTTGGAATACTTCAGACGTGTATGTGCAAGAAAGTACAGTAGAGTTTGTTTAAAATGATTTCTGTAAAACATAAAAATATTGCAACTTAATCATAAAATATTGTAAAAGGACAACTTAGGAAAAAAAAATTTTTTTTTTTTTAAATTCTTCTAGTTTATATTGACAGCTTCTATCAACAATACATTATTTTTTGGTTGTTCAACTTATGGTGCAGCTACCTTCAGAATGATTCAATGTCATTTCATTGGGGAGTCGTAAATTATTTACAACTTCTGCCTCCTCTGGACCCATGCTTAAAGTAATCTCATCGTCGCTCAACGTGATTCGATTTCCTTTTTCTTTTCGTTTTGCCTTTGAATCAATTTTTGTTTGAAAACAAATCTTGTGTCTCGACAATGTTAGAGCCATTTGTATCATGGACACATCCACTAGGTCCATTTTTCTTGATCCAGCATGATGTTCAAAAAAGTTTAACCACTCTTGGACTAATCTGGGTAAATGCCTCTGGGTTGGATATTCAGACATGTTTTGAGCTGCTGTTAAACACCATGCATTCAAAGGTACCCCTTTCATTTGAATTCGATGTAAAGAATATTGGGTATTGTATTGAAACGTTTCCAACACTCGAACTGAGGAATCATTCAGTAGGGAAGGATCTGCAGGTGTCAACAAACTTTGTACATTTCGGTTTAAATCATAGGTCGGACGATTTTCCAACACGGGAAAACTAAAACAAAAAAAGGATTTTTGGTGCATGAAACCCATCACGACTCCATCTACACTCACTTTTTCCATAGTCTGATCTAAGATTAAAATGGGGGAAATGTAATGAATAGGAGTCCAATAGGTACTGGGCACTTCATTATATAACGTGTACACTTCGTAAGGATAACGTACATACAAAACACGTGTAGGTTGCCTTCCATTGACGGCCAAGGCTACAAAACTCTTCTCTTCTTTGCTATTAGGACGAGTCCCATCAAACATTAAGCGAAGGGGCCATTCGATAATTAAACCCACATTTTGTAGGACTGTTTCAGACTCTTGGCCTTCGTGAGCAAGCAAATAACTTCTGTAATAGGAAGAGAGAACGTCTTGGATCAAACAATAAGGGTGTCGCATGGAAAGACGTTTTTGAATCACTCCAGCTGAAATGGCCCGTTCGTCGGGCAAATGGAAATCTTTTACCGGTTGGAAAGGAATCATTTTAGGAAGTGCAATATTTTCTTGGGTCAGGAAGGGAAGCGTGATGACATCTCGACGCGTTTTCCATTCTGAACCCACCGAGAGAACCTGTTGCATAGGTTCATTGCTGATGAGACAGATGCGGTACAAGGATTTCGGACACGTTTCAGACGGTTCAAAGTAACACCCCCCAGGAGAGGGCAAGTCATTCTTATCCAAATATAACACACAATTCTTGTACATGAAAATGTAATCACTAGCCGCTCGAGCCACACCTTGCAAATAGGCAGCCACGAGAGAAGGATCACTCACAAAATAGGGCGTGGCATACAATTGAAACGTGGCTGAATCTTCTAGCGAAGGCATAATGATTTTGGAATTGCCCAAAACGGCAGTCCAGGAATCATGTTCACAAGCTACCGTAAGAGGAGCTTCTGTTTTGAAAAACACTTTGAGAGCTTCGGCAAAAGTATGTTTGGCATCTGTGGTTAAGCGATCAAACCGATACAGGTGTAAGAGGGACCAGTTGGTAAAGGATTCATCGGCAAAATCCAAAATGACAGTAAAGTCTTCAATACGAAACGAGGTACAGCCATGAAAACGAGCGTAGAGAGAACTGTATCTTGGAAAGTTCATTCTTGCTTTATTCAATAAAATATTTTTAACAATTCGAATTGAATTAAAAAAAAAAAAATTTTTTTTTTTTTTTTACTAGCCTTTATAAAGCTTTTGAGATCTTTTCAACATTTCAAAGGTAGCTTGATGCACACCAAACAAGTTGCTGCAAAGTCGTTTCCATTGATTCAAGTACGCCTGATGAGTTTTGGGAAATAATACAGGTACAGACGCATAATCTTCTAACCATTCCGCGTGTTCCTTCAAATAATCTTGGCGTTTCTTTGGATCTGTATTGAACCAACTCAGCAAGTCTGACATTTTTAATTTGGTTTTTAGCAACAAAAATACCAGCAACGCCATTTCTTCCGTGTCTTTCAACTTTTCAACACGAGTGTGTATTGTTTGCATTTGATCCAATGTAAACACTCGTCCTTTTCGTTCCATCTTGATTCAAAACATGTCTGATTCTTTCCCTCAATGGGAATCGGTTCAAAGATTGAATGAACAAATCAAGGTGACACCACCAACGTGCCAATACGTTCTTTTGTTGCATCAAACCAACTGTTTCAACATTGAAAAAGATTTACGAAAACTTTTAAAAATTAACCATAAACCTCTCGTCTGGTTTATCAACACGTTTCAAAAGCACCGAGTTCGAGTGGAATACGCAGTCTTATTTACGCAAAGGGAACTGAGCGTCTTTGGACCCATTGCCACCCAACAAACCCATGGCATCCTGTCCAAACGATTTCAAAAAATCTATGGAGCCTTTCAACCCACTTTTGTTGGGCTCTCCTGGTGCATCAAAAAGCTGTGGGGTGGACGAAACCCTCCCTTCCCAACCATTTCAGTTGAAACCTTTAGAGACCGAATTACAGACTAAGTTAAGAGATTTATTGCAACAGCAAGTCGCGTATCAATGTTTAAAGGGAGGAAGGGAAGAAACAATCGAACAGCATCGGTGGAAAGTATTGCAACAGGTAGCGGAATGGTTACATATACCCCATGCTCTCAGTATGAATCAAAATGCTTACGTCAAGGATCAGCTGCTCCAGCTCTTGTCGAAAGGCATCAAGAGAAAAAATTTAAAACACATACCTCAAGACGAATCGGAATGGATCCATTTGTTAAATGTATGGTTACGACAAAGTACCATGGATCACGATGTCAAAGAACGAGACATTTACCAATTGCTGGCCGTGGATGGATTTGATGGATTTGAAGCAAAGCATTTAAAATTTTATCTTTCGGTGATATTGGATCAAAAAGTGGTACGGCACGAATACAGGTTTCACATTAAAGCCGTACGTGCCATGTATCGATGGTTCGAGTCTCAACCTAAAGTGTCTAGTTTGACTGGAACAGATTCGGGATGCGTTGTGTTTCTAACGCTGTTGCAGCTGTACATGAATAAATTACAACTGATGGACGATGAAGTGACGTTACAAGTACACCTTGCCAAAAGATTGGCGGAAGGATTTTTACATCGAAACGCCAATTATTACAAAGATGTTCGAAATGTAACAGAGGTTTTGTTGCAAGAATTGGGCAATATCTATGTAGAGGAATGGCAAGGAAAAGATTGGACATGCGTGGCCAACGAACAACTTGCTCGCTTAATGAATAATAAAACATAAATAAATGTAAAAAAAAAAAAAATTTTTTTTTCGTTGGTTTGTTAAATAGGTAAATAGTTCATGTTGCTTCACATAAAATTCAATAGTGATGCACCATGGAGGATACACAAGAAATTTTACTCCAGGATGATCCTAACCGATTTGTCACATTTCCCCTTCAACACTTAGATCTGTGGCTCCTGTACAAAAAGGCTGTTGCTTCCTTCTGGACGGCAGAAGAAGTGGATTTGTCTAGAGATGTGGGGGACTGGGAAAGATTAACCCTCGATGAACGGCATTTTCTTTCTCATGTTTTGGCCTTTTTTGCCGCCAGTGATGGTATTGTGATTGAAAATTTAGTGGAACGCTTTGCTCGTGAAGTAAAAGTGAGTGAAGCTCGTTGCTTTTATGGCTTTCAAATTGCCATTGAAAATATTCATTCAGAAATGTACAGTCTGTTGATTGAGACCCTTATTCGAGATCCTCAAGAAAAGAATAAATTGTTTAACGCCATTGAAACCCTTTCTTGCGTAAAGAAAAAGGCAGAATGGGCTTTGAATTGGATACAAAATCCGTCCTTTGCAAAAAGATTGGTAGCTTTTGCCGCTGTAGAAGGAATCTTTTTCTCTGGTTCCTTTGCGGCCATTTTTTGGTTAAAGAAACGGGGATTAATGCCTGGATTGACGTTTAGCAACGAGTTGATTAGTCGAGATGAAGGGCTACACTGTGATTTTGCCTGTCATTTGTTTAATCATTATGTGAACAACAAACCCTCTAAACATGAAATTGTACAAATTGTATCAGATGCCGTCAAGATTGAGCAAGAATTTTTAACAGAGGCATTGCCAGTGTCCCTCATTGGCATGAATTGTACATTGATGAAGCAATATATTGAATTTGTGGCTGACCGTTTATTGTGGGAATTGGGGTGTGATAAAATTTACAACGTGGAAAACCCTTTTGATTTCATGGAATGTATTAGTTTGGAAGGGAAAACAAACTTTTTTGAAAAACGTGTAGGGGAATACCAGAAATGTGGAGTCATGTCCAACAAGGAAAATCATACTTTCAAATTGGACGAAGACTTTTGAGGTTAATTTGGAATCGCAAGAAACTCGGCGGAAAGTAAGAGACATGGTGGAATCATTAAAGTAAGAGACATGGTGGAATCATTAAAGTAAGAGACATGGTGGAATCATTAGAGAACAAACACGTTTATTAAACATATTGCATTTGTGTAAGTAGAGTGAGAAATAAAATTTGTAATTAAAAAGTAGAACAATCAAACAGTTCTTAAAAAAAAAAAAAATTTTTTTTTTTTTTTTTAAGATTGTACTTTAAAACTTTGAGGCACAAACAAGATTGCTTATACTAGATAGATACCCTCTTATCAACATGGTTAAAATACTGGTCGAAATTCAAGCGTCCCATGTAGGCATTGGCAAATCCACCTTTGCCAAGGAATTCAATAAACCTTGGGTGGATGATTGCATTCAACTGGTGGAATCTGATCCATCATTCTTTTATGGAGATACAAATGAATATGGGGATGGTAATGATCAGTTTAAAAATTTGCTTAGTTGTTATTTAGTTTTGGAAAATTTTGCTGCTAGTTTGGATAATGTAGCCAGCAAATTGGGATCTGACTGGACCATTATCGCGAGTCGAAGTCCCATTATATCGTGTATTCAGTTTGCCAGTCAAGATGTAAATTGGAAACCAATGTTGAATTACTACAAAAGACGATTGAAACATTTAGGTGTGGATGCCGTCCTGGTTCTGGATTATGGAACAGATATTCAGAGGAATGAGGAAGCAGTGCAAATGGGATATAAACGCATGTGGGTTCGCGGAAGAAAATTTGAATGGGAAGCCTTTGATACATATGAAAAATACAAGAGTTTTTTCCAACGTGCCGAACAAGTAAAATTAGATGTGGTTGAAGCAATCAAAAAGGATGAATATTTTCATTACGAGGAAATGCCCTTTGATGGCTTTAAGGAGAAGGACTTGGAAATTGCCAAGAGATGCATTGCAACAACAAAATTAATATTAAAGTGAATAGTACATAAATAAATAAAAAAAAATTTTTTTTTTAGTGTACTTTTTAAACTTTATAAGGCAAGCTTAATTGAAAAAGTCTTTATCGACAACCAAGCAAGACAATCACAATGTATTATTTTCGTCGCTACATGGAATCCATCGTGGAAAAGGCTCATGCTCTTCAAACCATTACTATGGAGCAATATGCTCGCATTTTACAATTTTATGAAGAGGATACTTTTGTGATTGCGGGACAGGAAGGAGTTGATACTTTACGTTCTTTTATTCCCCATTTAGAACAAACTCGTTATGATTCCAGCAAAGATTTATACTTTATGAAGGTCAAAGAGTGGCCTCATTTGAAACTCATGTGTTTAAAATGTGCTCCCTCCAACCCATGCATCTGGAAATATTTTACCGAGCAAGACAAAGAGTTGTTCGAGTACCGAATTGATACATTTTCAATACTTTGCCCACCCTCCTTGCCTGCTGGAGACAGTTCTCACGCGTCGGGGCATGGAACGAATTAAATTTTCAAAATATTCCTCGGGTAGCTCATGAAACACTTGCAACACATCTTCCCACAACTGATCACGATTCCTCACTCCAGTTTGACGCCAGTGAATCTCTAAACGACGGACCAATTCAGCCCACACATTTTCCACTGGATTCATGTCGGGTCCTTTGGGAGGCCAATCGTGCATCACGTTTACATTGTGCTCTTTCAACCATTGTTTAGTCTGTTTACTAGTGTGAACTGAAGATAAATCTTGCATAAAAATGAGTTCTCTCTCTTCATGAACCTCACACAATTCAGTTTCTATGGAGGAAAGGATATGCTTAATGTAATAGTCGGTATTCATGGTGGGTCGTTCAATCCGATGTAGGGCCCGAATTCTACCATTCCCTCCAAAGGCCATCCACACACATAGGGTGAATCGAGGACGTCCATAGACGGGATTGGAAGAATGCACTAGGTATTGTTCATCAAATCGATCACTTCCCTGAACAGGTCTGTAGACCCTTAGAGCGCCCCTACTGGACGATCGAAAAATCTTTTCATCGGAAAAGACGACCCGATGCCATTCGGAAACGGACCAATGCAATTTAGAATGGGCATAGACATAGCGCATTTGACGATGAAATTGAGTTAAAAAGGGCTTACGGGCCGGAGTACGACATTTTAATCCTTTTTGTTTTAAACGATTTCGGACCGTATCCACGCTACACGCAGGAGTCCATTCCTTTTGTAAATCCACAGCACTTAGAAAGGGATCTTTGCGAGAAGCCTCGTATAAGTTTTGATCCGTGTGGGCATCGGTGACTCGAGGTCGACCCGACTTGGTCGTGGCCGATTCTCCCCGTCGAATAATCCAATAATGCACGGTAGAAGGGGATAAACCCAACATTTGAGCAATTTTTCGTTCCGATACATGCTCTTCATCATACAAACGATAGATGGCATGACGAAACTCCATGCTTGTTTTGTTTGACAACAATCAAGAGACGATGGAAACTACCTGGTTATATTGTCCAAAGTGTCAAATTCGTACCGAGACGCTAAACACGAAAGCAGTCGTATCAAAAAAGAATCAACCCATGATGCAGGGAAATTGTGTTAAATGTCAGACTAAAAAAAGTGGATTTGTGAAAAGAAAACAAGACCATGAATTTTCTGGAACTGATTCGTCCTCACCTATGTCATGATCCTGACCGCATGAGCATTGTAGCCCTTTCCAATCAACCTCCTGCCATAAGATGTGAAACGTGTCAGCAGACGCCTATTCCCAACGTGTACTCTTTTATTCGAGAGGCCGCCGATGCTGATTTGCTGGGAGCCTGTCACTTGGCGCAAATGTATCATATGTTAACAGGAGATGAAGAGGTGCCCGTTCCTTTTGCCCTGGTGTCCATAGAAGGTATATTACCCAAACGCGTGGAGAATCAGCCCATTCGAAGATTGTATGCCAGTGTCAAAATTTTGAAAGCTTTAAATGCTCCATTTACTCAAAATGCTACGATGGAGAAACCTACCATGGAAATGCAACACTTTTTGACGGATTACATGAATGCCATTACCCATGCCAAACCCCAAGAACCCCTAAAAGATAGCGAAAAGATGGTGTTGAATCATTTGCTGGAAAACCTGCATCAAGCCATGGAGTCTAAAGAATTTCAAGATAATAAATTTGACTTTTATTTTGAAAAATTGGTTCCCTATGTGAAAGCATGCCGGGAGGATTGGACCCCTCTCCCACCCGAAGAAGAAGAATCCAGTCTCATAAAACAATTGCTGAATCAGTTGCAACGATCGATGGCGATTCGTAAAATGTTTAGTCGTTATTGTATTCCATTTGATATATTTCATGTATTGGTAGGATGTTATGCCTGCTGTTCAGATATTGGAATGGTGGCCAATTGGGCTCTGGATTTAATGGCTCGCATTTGTCGAGGTCAGTTTTTCTGGAAAGAATATGAATCATGTACCTTTGTACAGCAAATGTTGCGTGGGATCAAATCAGACATTTCCTACAAACGAAATACAGATTTGTATTATGTGATGCGCTCAATTCAAAAAGGAGAAGGGATAGAGTGTCTATCGGAAAATTTTGCAAAATATGGCCAGTTGGAAAAAATAATCAAAGAGAAAATTCAGGCTCCGTCGGATCTGGTGGAGATGGTAACGCATCAGCTGTTTCCCAATATTCTCTTTGACCATCATGCCGATCAATTGGCATTTAATATTGCCATGGGACACGTAGCGTGTAGTATGGATTTAAAAACGGCTCAAGTGAAAAAGGGTGCTTTTGCAAAAGCCAGACGCTTGTATGGTATCATCAGTCAATTGGTGAAACAGGTAGAGGCTTTTGATGCTCAATACCCCATACCCTGGACTATTGATACTTTAAAATTATTTATGGTATCAGACTCTAACATTGAAAAGAATCTAACAGAAATTGCCGCTGTAGTGTTTGAACCCGATGAAGGAGAATAATAATAAAAAAAAAAAAAAAAATTTTTTTTTTTTTTTTTTGTAGTCATGTTCTTTTATATGCTAGGCAAGTTAGGATGCTTCAACATTTCAGCTCTTGTCATAAGCAAAGCTATTGTGCATCCATATTTAATACCATGGAGAATACTGTATTTTTGAATCAGATGGCTGAAAGTTTCCTCCACAAAGTTTTTATGCCTGGAAGCAATGATTTAGTAAATATACATACGTTGAAATATCGTACTTTGAATGATTTCATGTGTAAGTTGGACCTTACTTTCCAAGGTCTCAATCAGTTGATAAACACTCATTCTCCAGTGGATCCAGAAGTAGCCAAGGTTATCCAGCGTTGGACCCAGAAATATGATGGTGTTGAAAGCATTTTGGCTCAAGATTTTGTCAAAAATGAACGACTAAACAAATTAATTCAGACCATGGTTAAGAGTGGTCAATCCAACATTATTAGTTCTCTTTTGGCAATCGATGGCTTAATAGGACCCAAATTAAATACTGGACCTCATTTTGATTGTAAAAAGTACCTGCAGAACCTGAAATATAGCCTGTCTGGTGAGCCAGGACGTTATGATCGTGAAGAGGATGACCTGGTCAAGAGGACTCATGTGTGTGCCATACGGGAAGTATATAAGGAATTGGAAAATTACCAATCGGATATAGATTCAAAATTAATGTATTCTGTGTACCAAGTCATGAGTCATATACTGAAAGAATCGGCAGGATTGGAATTACCCATAGGACCTGGTATTCCCATACCAGACAATGTGATGGAAGCATGTTCAAACATATATTGGGCCAATACATCTTGGGAATATTTCAATAGTTTAGTGGAAATTTTGAAAAGTAAAATCAGCACTCCAAAAATGAAAAGTAAAATCAACACCAATAATATAGACCCTACATCTAATACTGATAAAAATAATTTAGCCAAAAAAAGAAAAAATGAAGAAAAATCTTTATAATAATATTTATAATAATAATAATAATAAAATAAAAAAAAAAAAAAAAATTTTTTTTTTTTTTTTTTTTTTCAAGTTTATAGCTAGTACAAGTTTCAAGAGTGGTGCATTACTCAAGATGACTTCCAGCAAAACAGTTCGCTTCAATTTACCTCCTTCTTTTCAAAGGATTGAACCAGGTGAAACAAATTACATACATCAGCTCTTGAGAGATGGAAGTGACAGATTACGAGGTGAATGCAATTCCCTTCAAATGCATCCCAGGACACAACTGAGTAAAGCTGTACAATTGTTTCAAGAGTGCCGTTTGAAAGAAGTTACTGTTGTGTATGGAAATTTGGGTCGCCTTCCCCTCATCTTAACCTATTTTTTGGATTATTGTTTTTCAGCTCAAGAATCTGTGGTGGTGGTAGCCAATTGGGACATTGATTGTCCCTATCAAGTCCAACCCTCCCTCTCGTCTGTGGACTTTATGATTCTTGTGGAACCTTATTTTGGCTACGTAGTTCAAAAGCCTTCCTACGTGAAGCATTTGATTGTTCTCACAAGTCACTTGTCCCTCTCGCTTCCATCCTGTCAGCTGAAAAAACTCCACGTAGGAGCACCATCCTCTGATATTTGTCCCATAACCTCATCTGATCCTGCTACGCTGCTGCAACCCCCCATGTTTCACGATGGAAAGGTGAATCAAGTGTCATTGAAAGGACTCGTGCAATTGGACGTGACTCGTTCTAAATCGGCACATGAAGGGTTTTTGCGAATTTTAACGGGTCATGAAATGCTTCGGAACCGGCCCTATACTTTGAAAATATCACCAAGAGACGAACAAAGATTAAAAGTTCACCTTCGAATCACTCGCGAAAAACTCATTGGATTAGAGGAAGAGTAACACAAAAAGAGCCATCATGAACCCATGTTTCTTGTGTCTTCACTCTCTTGTACAAAATCGAGAAAATGTATGGACTTTGGATTGTGAACATGAATTTCACATTTATTGTCTCCGTGCTCATTCTCCACGGAAATGCCCATTGTGTCAAGTTCCTTTAAGCCGTCAAGATGTGCAAATGTTGAAAATTAGAACTATTCGACGACGGGAACGAGCCTGGTTTGAAAGAGATTCTGGTTACGAATCTGCTTAAAAGGTTATTTATGACGGGTTAAAAAGTTTTTGGCACACTTTCTGTAATACGGAAGAAACCATTTCAGAAATGCTGCAGCATACGGGATATTAGTCTGATTAGACAATTGTTCAACATTTTCCTTTTTTAAAAATAAACCACTGGCCCATTCCAAAGAATGACATTCCACTTGAAGGTCTTGGATGGTTTGATGAGGATTAGCATATCCCAAACACCAAGCGATTGTATTGCTGAAAAAATATAAGGTGTTGTCGTCATCTCGACAGACAATCATTTCATACGGAATATGGTTTTGTTGATTATGAAATGTACCAGGTGGAAATTGAAAGTGCGCCCAACGACGTTGCTGCTTTGCCATCACAAGCTTGTTCTTAAAAAAAAAAAAAAAAAAAAAAAATTTTTTTTTTTTTTTTTTACTTGGTTACCTTTAAATAACAGTAAAGCTTCCAACACATTTTAACGATGGCACATGTCCATGTACCATACAATTCTATACAAGAACTTGTGGAGGGATTTCAAGTGCTCAATTCAATTCGGGATGCAGCTCTTCCGGACGATACGTATCAAAAACCCAATTTTGTACTTGTAGATCCCCATCATTACTTTGGATCTTATGGTGGTCTCATTTACAAAAACATTTTGGACCGTTATCGACTCGAGCTCCACGCTTCTCATTCCCTCAGTGATGATATTGGATTTGGGGTTTGTATTGTGTGGTGGAACACAACGAAACCAGATTTCGTTGGAGACCAATATGCTTTGGCTGCCGAAGGACGGGTGGCGGTCACTCCTCGTATGTTTGAATCCATGAAAGTAAATACCCTACGCCAAAAGAAACCGCCCAAGAGCAACTATTACGGAGATAAACCTTGGCGCATAAATGCTGCATCCTTTTCCAATTCAGACTCTGAATAATTGTTAGATGGAGATGATTGAGGAGATGTATGATACATTTTTCTTGCTGTTACCTTGTTGTGAATGTTGAACCATATCAATTGGTATTGTGTGTATTCGTCCAACAATTCTGATTTCATTTCTTGCACGATATGGCGCATATGAGTCATACAAATACCACATCGTAGCAATCGGTACAAGGGCTCGGTAATTAATTCACGCCACATTTTCTTGGCCATATCAATATCTGGATGACTGGAAGCGTCTCTCATGTCCATAGCTTCAGCCATCCAATGGAGTAAACGCCAAAAGGATGAGCCAAATTGAACAATATTTAAAAAGTTCAACTTGTCAAAATTTCGTTCTGCCAACGTGAGGGAATCTATCATGGAAATGTTCAATTCCTGGGTCATAAATTGACGCAAGGCGGAAACACGTCCTTCATGGACTAAATCAAATATTAGATTGTCCAAGAGAAAAAAATGTCTTACAGTCCATCTCACGTTATACAATAGAGTGAGTGTAGCAAATAATGTATGCCTCAACAGACTAATCCAAGCTTGTACGGCTTCATGAGTTTCTGGTTTGCGAAAAGTACGAATGTGCATTTCTTCCTTAACAACGGCTACTAACCGTAGCAAAAACATCATGGTGGTTTGATCTAATCTTTCTTGGGGAGTACTCTGACGAAATTCATCTTGAAAAAGTTTGGTATCCCATGGAAATTGAATGGAATCCATTTGAGTGGCAAGTCGTATAACTCTTTGGACAAAGGGATCTTCTTCTTGATGAAGAATCTGAAACAAAGCCGCATGATTCACATTGCCCAAGTAAGCCTTTCTAAGTAATTGGTATGTACTATGTCTCATCTTGTCTTTTGGAAGAATAAAGTAATCATGTGTAAGGTGATGAAATGTAAAGTGTGTGAAGAAACGATTGGGTTTGAAGTGTGTTCGAACCCAAATGTTTGTTATGCTCAAATTGAAAAACGGGGATTGTGCACTCTACATGCCAGAGCAAACGGATAATTTCTTTAAAAAAAAAAAAAAAAAAAAAAAATTTTTTTTTTTTTTTTTTTAAGGTACATTATGTGTTTATAAGCAAGTTGATTAGAGTATATGTTAAACAAGTCATGCCATTTCAACATTTGGATCTTTGCGTGCGTTGTCCTCAACTGGCCTGGAATAAAACTTTATTAACTTTTTATTTGGCTTCATATTTTCGTCTCTTTCATACAGATATTGTTTCTTTCAAGGTGTTTCCCGTTTCTCAGTGGCAATATCAAGGTTCTTTTATTCGCTTCTCTGTTACCATTTGGTGCAATTATGGTTCATCTGTACGTCCCTCCAGAATTGTTAAACGACACTTTTCTTCAGCACGTCGCTCAAGAAAAACTCATTACTTTGGAAACTCACGAGCCCGAGGATTGCGCTCACATTGAACACCATCCCGTATGCGCTTGTACCTCCTCTCATCAATTGGTGGTTCAGGACAAAAGTATCATTGTGGCTCGAGACCAGCACGTTGTAAGTGCTTATCCCTGTTATGCTCTTCCCAAAGAAAGCACGGCTGCAGAAATTGTCACTATTGTGACTTGGCTCACTCGACATCAATTTTGGACCTTTGGCATGGCTTTGGAACATGGCTCATTGGTCCGGTATCTCACCCCTCACCTCATCTTTTCTATGCAACCTCATCCCTCTTGTGACCAATGTATAAAACAAACTTTGGAGGGAGAACCCGTGTTTTGTTTAAAAAGTATTGTGCTTTCAGGTCAAAACAAAGGTCCCACCTTAGAAAGTGTCTTGTAATGCCTCGACCCAGCAAGTATGAATTGCAACACGCCATACGTTATGCTACCGAGCTTTCGACCCAATATTTATTGGAAAAGTATCGGCAACGTTATCCTCATTATTTTCAACATGTAGAAATAAAAGTACGTCCAGCCACTCGCCAAGATTATTATATTCCCCTTTCCCTTGCTAAAGAATGTATTGTGGTAGACACCATTCACTTTACAGAAGTGGGATGTAAACGACTCGGTTGCTTTCCTTTCAAATCGGATGGTGTACCTTGTACTCGGAAGGATGGTATGCAATGGACCCGATTATCCAATCAATTGGTTTTGTCCTGCCAACCCAGTTGTCAAGAAATGACGACACCCATTGATGCAGAATGGTGGGGAACGCGTTGTGTCATGGTGAATCCTTTGAAAAAAGTATTGGCTTCGTTTCCTGAACAAGTCTTTGGCATGCACTCCAAACATCCCTTGCATGCGGGTTTGGATTGGAGAAATGGCAACCTTTATCTCAATAATAGGTATTGTCAAGCTTATGGATTGGAATTTGATGGAAAGGAATGCTATTCTTCGATCGATCAAACCATTGGGGAATTTTTCTTGGGAAAAACCGTTTACCGAGCCCTGAAAACGGCTGCTATTCAACCTCCAAATTATCTCCATATTCCCCCGGTACCCTCCCTGCCTGTGGTTCCATTGGAGGTGAATTTGAGTGATACTATTCCCTTACCGGATACGTCGCAGGTGGCACGGGAAGTAGCAGCCGAATTATTGGCTGATTTTGGCGTGGACATTGCCTCGCATGTCGTGGAAAACGTATTACGAAAAAAGGCTCCTAAATTGCTATTGAAAGCGGCCGGCAACCTTCCCATTCAATCGGCTTTGACACAAGCAGTTTTGAATCAAACTCTTTCCTTGTCAGTGAAATCATTAGCCACAGCCGGAAAAATAATGGCGGGAGCCACAAATGTTTTGGCAGTGTATAGCGTCATATCCATCATTTTAGATGTCGTGGACCCATTTCATTATGAAAATGTATTGACCGCAGAGGCTTTGGAATCCATCAATAAACGTTTAGACTTGGTGTACTTTCAACGAAAAAATAATTTCAATTCTGAAGTGATGCCTGAAATGGTATGGGATAATCTTTTGGGGGAAGAGGATGAATCGGATAGATATGAATTTATGGCCAACAAAATTCAAGAATATTTGAATGCCCTTCAAGCCAGCGATAAAATAAATCATGAAACCACATTACCTATATTGAAACATTTCAACATGTCAAAACAAAATAAATATTACCAAAGGACATTACATTTGGTGATTGTTTTCATGATGGTAATATTGGGAATGTTGTTTGTACATTATGTTCACATTTGGTCCATAATAATTTTACTTGGAGTAATATTTTTGGGAAAAACACCATATTAATAATAACATTAATAATTAAAAAAAAAAAAAAAAAAAAATTTTTTTTTTTTTTTTTTTTGGCTTTATATAACGAGTCTTCTTTTCTTTATTGCAATGACTGCATTCCGTGGTATGGTATCTCGTCTAATTGGATGTGTTTTGGAACAATGACTTAGCAAGTAACTACATGCTTTATTGGGAATTCTACGAACTGTAAAATCCCTGTCATCATTATGGAATGTTAGTCTGTGGGGTGGATAATCATATACCAATTCTCGTCTAGAGTTTCCCCAATCCAAGTAGGGAGATCTTTGAACTGTAAGTCTTCTTCTCTGACGCCGTCTATTGGGTTGTCTGTTTGATGGTCCTGGACTAGGAGATCTTGAACGGTTAGAAGCCGAATTAGAATATCTTGAACCATTAGATACTGAACTAGAAGATGAACGAGCTGGACTAGGAGATCTGGAACGATTAGCAGCTTGACTCGGCGACATTGAACGATTTTCATTAGTAGCTTGACTCGAAGAACGATTTACATTAGCAGCTGGACTTGTAGATCTGGAACGATGTTGACCAGCCGTTGCAGGTCTTCTTCCTCTCCTACCAGCCATTGCAGGCCTTCTTCCTCTCATAGCAGCCGTAACAGGTCTTCCTCTCATAACAGCCGTAACAGGTCTTCCTCTCACAACAGCCGTAACAGGCCTTCTTCCTCTCATACCAGCACGCCTTGCTGGACTTTTTCCTCTTCTACCAGCACGCCTTGCTGGACTTTTTCCTCTTCTACCAGCACGCCTTGCTGGACTTGACGACCTTCTTCTGTTGGCAGCAATCCTTGCTGAACGTCTGGTAGTTTTGCTAGGTGAACGACTTCTGGAACGAATTTGGGCAGCAGCTGGACTCGGAGATCTTGAACGATTTTGCGCAGCAGCTGGACTCGGAGAACGACTTCTGGAACGATTTTGGGCAGCAGATCGGCCTGCAGAACGACTTCTGGAACGATTTTGGGCAGCAGATCGGCCTGCAGAACGACTTCTGGAACGATTTTGTGCAGCAGATCGGCCTGCAGAACGATTTCTGGAACGATTTTGTGCAGCAGCTGGACTCGGAGATCTTGAACAATTTCGTTCAGATGGATTAGCAGATGAACTTCGGGAACGAGATGAACTCCCAGAACTGTAACCTTCACTTGAAGACATTTGTCTTGGTAATGGAGGTATAGTTACCTGGGGAGGTGTCGGGGGTGGTAACGGAGGATAATCTGGGAAAACATTTTGCGGTGAATAATCTGCAGGTACATCAAGAATATCGAAATAGGGTTCTATTGTCAAATTTTGAAAATTAATCTCATTGGCATGACTCATATTTTTCCTTATCTTGTTTACTAATCTTTTATTCGGTAAACATTTCCCACCCAATGCTCCAAATTATACATGGTGGCAGCTTTACAAGCATCTGTTAAAGTGTTGGGTGCCACGTATTCAACACCTAAAAACCTTCCTTTGGGAATGGAAAACGTTTGGTGGATACATCCCAACTTGTAAAAGGGAATCAGGGACAAAATATTTCCAATCGCTGTCACGTTTCCATGCTCAAACGTTTTACAAAACAATTTATCTAAACAATTTTGGACAAATTGATCAAACGCTTTTCTGCCCCCGCTTTGGGGGAAACAAATCATCCACTTTTTGACAAAATTCTTATTGGCCAACATGTAATCAAACGAATCCCAAATAGCCAAAAACATATGAAAAGGACTGGAATATCCCGTCAAGTTTATAAGAACATAGGTATCGGGAGTATCCAAGGCCCCATCGGCCCGCCCAGAGAGCGTCACCTTATGGATAGCATCCACTTGCACTTGTTGGATGGAAGGTGTTTGAATCGAATGATCCTGAAGGGAAAGTAATTCCTGAGTGTTACGAGTCAATTCCATTACATTGAGAGTATGGAAAAAACTGACAAATGTCCAGATATGTTCGGGACGAGTTTTGTAGGTAAAATGACTTGTAAAAACAACCATTCGTGTGGCTTGAGCTGGTTTTTCCAAGAGTTGATAAGGTGCGGGTTCCAAAACCACGTATAAATCACATGGTTGATCGTGATTGGGTTTAACAACACGAATGCGTTCATCTGGAGTACTGGAACACAAATAATGTGGAGAGTGAATAGCCACGTTCAACTGAGGATCTGCAACGAATGCATCAAAAAGAACTCGGGGATATCTCCCAAGGTTTCCAAAGACGAGGACGTAATCATGGCGAAGAATAAATTGAAGCAAGTCTTGTACAGAATTCATTTCAATGTACTTGTTTTGATGACTTGATAGAAATGAAAAAGAATTGTATGTACGTATAAAAAAAAAAAAAAAAAAAAAAAAATTTTTTTTTTTTTTTTTTTTTTTTAAAGCTAGTGTTTAAGTTGTGGGTCAGAGTAACATTTTCATTTAGCTCTTATCATCTTATTGAATTCGTCTTTCTGAATGCAATTCCAAGAGACGATAATTGCAGTTTGCATTTAATATTGCCACCATTTCCACTATCCGATTCAGTGCAACATCAGCTCTTTGGTCATTTCGTGGCTTATCTTCATTCAATTCATCCATCAAATCTTCCACCGACTCTCGATCATTATAGCTTATTTGGTGAAAATCCCCATTGAGTCGTTTTTGTCTCAGAAATTCACCCAAGTTAAACTTTTCCAACCTTTTTTTTCGATTGAGAGGTGGTAACACTCGAGCATTTAAATAACTTTTGGTACCTCCATCATACACAAGTTGAGGGCAAGTTTCGCTGGGGGTAACATCCTCAGTCTCATTCATACTATGTTGAACCTTTTGAACGACCCATTCATTATAAAAATTTCTTAAATTTTGTTCATGATAATTGGGAAACGTCTCACGAAAGATTTGCTGAGCTCTTGTTCGTTCTTCTGGCTGCAAATTGATAAAATCAACCAAATCATTAAACATTCTTTGAAACACTACATCCTTGGTCTGAAGCTTTCTCACCATCTCGTCGGGCGTCTCGGAAGAAGCCATCTTGTTTATGGATTCCTTCAAATCGTATGAGGTTATTTTGCGCCAGTTGACCAACAAACCTCTTCAACACATTCTCTTTCAACCTCCTACGATTACGTTGACCTTTGAAGATGGAACAAAACTCACGGAAAAGTTTGATTTACCTCTGAGGTTATTTTTAATCAGTTTGCAAGATGTGCAATTTGAACGCAAAGAAACGACTCCTGATTGCATCTCTACTCCGTTGGGTTATTTCAAATTATTAGGCTGGCAATCCGGAGAGGCCGCCATATTTCAAAGAGATAATGTCAAACTGGCTATTTTATTTTCATAACAGCTAAAATATCATCCATTTTTTCACAAGTGTAACGGTATTTTAAATATTTAAATACCGTAATGGATACTAGAGCCATAAAAATAACAAGCGTCAAGACGATAAAATGAAAGCGAAAATCAGTAGAGTGAGATTGGATAGTTAAAACTCCAATAGAGTACAATAAGCCTCCAGCTAGGGAAAAAATACCAAAGGGTTCCAAAGAAGATACTGTCAACTTCATAGTCGAGTTTTGGCAATGACCAAGTTTTCAAATACTTGATTCCAAAAAGAATCGTGAATTGCCAATGAATTTAGCAAATGTGTTTTATAAGGCTCTATATGTGGAAGAATTTGAGCAAAATTCAGGACAGTATCTTGCTTATTGGTCAAGGGTTCCTGAGACAGCCAAATTTTTAAATTTTCCCAAAGATGATTCCACGTGGGAAAGGTACGACTCTTTTCAGTAATGTACTTTTGAAAATATTCAGCATCCAAATGATTTTCCAAAAACGAGTCTAGTCCAGCGACAGTAACTCTCAAAATCTGCTCGGCATTCCATTGACCATCCATAATGAAAACAATACTTGATTATTTACAAAAAAAAAAAAAAAAAAAAAAAAATTTTTTTTTTTTTTTTTTTTTTTTTTTTTTTTTTTACGTATTGTGTGCTTTTAAGGCAGCGATACATTTTAAGATTTCATTTCTTGACTTGCGAATCCAGTGACAATGGCTGAAACTAACATACAATTGTTTTCCGAAGAAGAATGCCAGGTATGGGAAGAGCGGATAAAATCTTCTTTTCCAGAAGCTTGTTGCTCCTCTCCACAGATTTGCTCAACCTTACGACAAGTCCGTGCTTTGGATGAACCTCCGACATTGTTTAAATTTTGCAAAAACTGTGGAGCTATTCAAAAGAAATGATATTTTACGAGTAGTACGCTTTGACTTTGGCTATCGTTTTTGTCAAGGTGTCTTCTACCCATTTACCCACCGATTTCAAGTGCTCGTCATTATGAGTCGTCATGTACATCATGTAAGCGGTCAATCCCATCGTCAATACAATCAAAAGCAAAAATATCCAGCGTCCCGTCATGACAGTCACGGCACTTAATATACAATTTACATAAATTGTCGTGTACAATAATACCCCATTTACGACGTGGCGTTTGTCCATCTTGTTTAAGGTTTACGGTCAAAGGCAAAATCTGGAACAGCATATTTGACATTATAGGTGGGAAGAGTAATCGATTTTTTGGTAAAATCTTCTTTTTTACTAGAAATCCACCTCCAAACCTAGAAATTATTTTCTCGTCTTCTGTCCACACAACATCGGGAGGATGTGTAACCCGATATTTGTATTCAATGGCTACACTTTGATCCATAGTCTCCAGTTTAAAGGCATTTGTAGGACTTAAACCTGCCAAAGGAATATCCATCAATCTATTGTTCATCTTGATGCGATTCGGAGGTGGAGTGGTGGGTAAAATACGTTTCACTTCGTGCGCAAGAAACGTGATAACCGAGTGAGGAGGAAGTAAACCTTTCATGTCAGCCGGTACACAGGCCCACCGTTTATCATTCACCTTGGCAATCCCTTTGGTATCGGACGAAGGACAAAAGACGAAGGGTTGTGATTCGTCGCAGGTGGCGTACATTATTTGGTCAAACACAAAATGTCCCGATTCTAAATGTTGCCCAGGTCGGCATTTCTCATTGGTAGATAGCTCTTGCACCTCTCTCTGGGACCAATACAAAGCCGGGTGAGAAATGGGTTGTTTTATGAGACGGCGGTCCGTTTTACGAAATGTGCATTGGGACGCATCTCTCAATTTTATCGAGAAAGGAAGTTGAGTTAAAAAGGGATACAAGACACAATCGGGATGACTGCAAGCATTGTACGTTTCCAAATAGACTGATTCGGGATCTCTGCAGGGTTGAGCGGAAGGTATTTTATTATAATCCCATGCTTCCATCCAGTTGTCAGGTCGTAAAGAATCCAGTTGAAATAAATAAATTCCTTTAAAAGAGAAGGCATGTTTTACACGCGGTCGACATACTACTCCATCAAAAAATTGCTGAGCAGCACACGATTCCACCTTTTGAGTTTGACAGTCAAAATATACTCCTGGGTTACCCGATACAACCACTTTGGAAACGGTACCATCGCAGGCAGATTCTGATTTGAATCGTTTTGGATGAATATGTTGCCCGGGAAATAATGCAACCCGTTTTCGTTGATTTCCTTCGCATTTAATCCCGCTGGTTGCATCCAATCGTTCTGAAAATTTCCAATTCCTCACGTGTTTGGTAAATTCGTGCACGGGAACCATCACCAAAGGATCATCCGATTCAACATTGGTACAAAATTCAGGAATGGCGCAAGTGCGTCCGTTAAATACTTGGGGTAAATGAGTCAAATTATCCCCGACGGATAAATAGGGATCCCATGTTTGAGGGCATTCCACTACTTTGGTCACCCTATCATTTTGACATTGCATATATCCCGGAAAATAACTCAAGGGACCCTGTTGAACTTTGGGGGAGGGTGCCAAGTGATGGTTGGATAAGCCAACACAAGCATTGGATTCACATTTGGGGGAATCAAAGTATCGAAATCCTGGTGGACAGGTTTCAAAGTGAGCTTGTCCGTGGCGACAAACCAATAAAGTATTGGAATCCAAAATTTTGGGCTCTGTATGAAATTGACAGTAAAGACTCTCATCATTTTTATTTCGGCAAGAATCGTGTAGAAATAATGTATTGGATGGACACGACCGTCGATGGGCCTTTTCCTGTTGACATTCGTAATAATGATGAATGTCGAAGGGGTCAGAAAATCGCTTACCATTGGCTTGTTCCACACATTGATCAATGGGTTGGCAGTGAGTATCGTGAAAAAAATGACCCGGAGGACACATGTGCAAGTTTTGAATTTTTCCATCATGACAACTAAAATAATACACGCGTTTATGTTGCAAGAGGGTCGAGGCATTGGATTCAAAGGAAGGGAGTTGCGGAAACGAAACGAGTTTATCCTTTTCTAAATATTCATACAAGGCCGGTCCTAAGGCAGGCACATGACTGGCATCTGCTTGCTTATAGCAAGCATCTTTAAAAGTAAATTGTTGGTTATGAATAATATAATGATCTGGTAACTGAGCTTCCCATTGAACTTGAGAATCCATTAAAAACTGAAATGTAGATCCTTGAGAAATGAGTTGGTGAGATGGGATCACAGGAGAAGGATGTAACAATGATTGAGGTTTGGAAAAAGAAGAGCTAGTGTCATACCATGTCATGTAAAAAAAATATAACAAGAATATGACAACTGTAAATGCTTTTAAAATCATAGCGACCTTGTTTACAGAATGCAAGAATAAAAATATTTTTTAGTCTTAATTCACAACAGGATAAAAAAAAAAAAAAAAAAAAAAAAAAAAAATTTTTTTTTTTTTTTTTTTTTAATCTATTATATTTAAGATGGTAGGTTAAAGTAGTGAGGCTATTCATTCAAGATGTTGTATTCCATTCGATGGGAAAAGATTCCCTTCTCTGCTACTGGAGGGCGACGAACGTATCATGCAAACATTATTCATGTTAAAGCTACTTTTTTGGATGAATCTGGTCAATTGGTTCAAGTGATTCGTTCCTATGAACAATGGATTGGCGTGTGTACCAACAACATTGACAAAGTCATTCGAGCCTTGGAGCATCATTTTCCCGATTGTAAACCTATTCGTTATACGTATGTGGGACTCACAAGAAAGATTTTGCCCTATTTTGAAACCCGACTAGCGAAAAATCGGTTGGATTCTCCCCAAAAACATTTTTACAAGGTTTATCTTCAGACGTGTTGTCATGAAATTGGACGATTTTTCAACAAGTACAAAATTTGTTATTATGACAAAACGGATTGGTTGGTTCGCTTGTACATTGATCTCTGCCTTAAATATGAGACTCAAGGTTTTTATTATAAATGGTACACACTTCACGAAAAGGTGGATTTGGTAGACTCTTTGGAAATGCATCCCAATCAAACTCAGGCACCCGACTGGACTATTGGAGCCTTTGATTTGGAAACGGTTCCGATGGATGGTGCTGATCGTGTCCCTACGGGATTGGATGAAACGGATGAAATTGTCATGATTAGTTTGTACAAATGGAACCGGCGTCAAGGCTTGCGATCATGGCTCTTGTATCGATTGCCTTGTGAGGCTCCTCCGTTGGACATGGACCGAGCTCATGCTTATACGTCTGAACGTCAACTTTTGAATGATTTTCACGTCCTGATTCAAGATTGCCAAATCTTGACGGGCTACAATATCAATGGATTTGATTTACCGTGTTTATTTACTCGTTTACTCTGGTTGCAAATGTATTCCATTTTGCGGCATTATTCATCCATTCGAGTAGGAACCACCATTGTCACTACGTTTCAGAAAAAAATGGTGTTGGATTTGTATTTTTATTTCCGAATTTTTTCCAGTTATGATTTACCCGGATTTAAATTGGATGACGTGGCCCGCATGAAACTGAATGAAACCAAAGTACCCATTCAATCCACGGGCCTATGGTCTTGGTACGTCCATCCTCATGTGACGGCTCAGTTACTTCAACAGAATTCTGCAGAAGAATGTTATCACATTTTGAAACCACGTCGTGTCCCTCCGGCCCAATTTGGTACTTTTAAAGAGTATATGCAATATTGTTTAAAAGATTCCTTTCTAGTCTATCGTTTATTTGAAAAAGAAATGGTATTGTCCTTTTTAGTGGAGCGGGCCAATTTTACTGCGTGGGATGCAGTTCAAGCCCTCCATATGGGTAATTCTAGTTTCCTGTTGGAATTGTTTAAAACGTATGGCACGTGTTTGGGGTTTTTTGTCAATACTCATTTCTTAAAGAGTCCGATTGATATTCAAAAGTATGCCTCTGTTTTGGTCACCAAAAACCAAACGTACCAAGGGGCTTTAAATTATTGCATTCCAGAAAAAGCGTACGAAAATGTATCT
Organism: Trichonephila clavata; assembly: GCA_019973975.1. Lineage (NCBI taxonomy): Eukaryota > Metazoa > Arthropoda > Arachnida > Araneae > Nephilidae > Trichonephila > Trichonephila clavata. The sequence goes on along the minus strand of BMAO01039286.1, from coordinate 1,105 downwards.
GTGATGGATTTTGCCAGCATGTACCCCAGCGCCTTATTGAGTAGTAACCTCTGTTATGGAACATGCACCATCATGACCCGAGAAGATTGGTTGGCGTGTCTCCCCGCTCAACACATGACGAGTATTGCTTACCGTGTCCACGGGGAACGTGATTTTGAAATGGACACATTCGGAGAGAGTCAAGTTTTTCATTATCCCCCTTTTAATCCTGAAAAGATGCGTTTGCCATCGTGATTAATGAGCAAACCGAGGCCTTTTTACCGCATATCGTAAAACATTTTATTGATTTGCGCAAACATCATCAGGGGCAATACAAACAAACCAAAGACGTGTATCATTACAATGCTCAATTATGCATCAAAATTTTAGTCAATTCCCTCTATGGCGTCATGGCCAATAAAGATTCATGCTTGGCCTACCTACCCATTGCCATGACGATTGTCACGTTGGCCCGCTATCAATTACTAGGCTCTTATCATTACTTGAAACGTTTAAATTATCTCATTTGTTATGCAGACACGGACAGTTTGATGGTGCAACATTGGCCCAACAATGATTGTCATGCCGTCAATGCCTACTTAAATTTGAAACATGTGGAGCTCAAATTTGAGCAACGGATGAAGCGGTTACTCGTCTTGTCCCGAAAACGGTACATTTACGAGACGCAAAAGGGAACGACTGTGACCAAAGGCTTTCAAAAACGCATCAATGAACTCATTGAATTTATATCGCAATTGGTGTTGGAAAACGTGTGGCACTTTATGTTTTCCACACCTCTCGAGAAGGAATCGTTTGCGTGGAGGGAAGACCATTTGTCCTTGTCCAGTCGTGGATGGATTTTATGGGTCTACATTACTCAAGAGGCCATTACAAATGTAGAGATGCTAAAAAATATTCCATTTACCGCAAGACGAAGCATTTGAGTGATTACAAATCAAAAAGTTGCGTGGCTGTGCACGTGCTCCAGAAATACCCGAAAAAGCGAATGATTTTATTGAATACACCTATAGTCGAGCAGATGTGGCTCAACGAGAGGCGAGTAAATGGTGATGGATGCTCAAGAATGCCAGTGGGTAAACTATGAACAATTATTTATGAGCCAAAA
>BMAO01039285.1:47356-90689 GCA_019973975.1 Trichonephila clavata | reverse complement strand
ACCGCAACAGTGGTCTTGTGTGATGTTTTCCGATGCGTCCAGGTTTAGTTTGCAGTCTGATTCTCACCGGACGTTCATATGGAGAGTGCCAGGTACCCATTACCACCAAGAGAGCACCATTGAACGACACCGTTATGGTGGTGCAGGATGGCTCGATCGGAGAGGAATTATTCTTGGTTCCAGAACTGACCTGCATGTTCAGTGTAACGATGACAGGCCACATATATCGGGATGTCATTCTGGAACAACATGTACGTTTTTTTCGGGGCGCCATGGGTGCTGAATTTCTGTTTATGGATGACAACGCCCGTCCTCACCGTGCAAACTTTGTAGACAAATGCCTTCAATCGGAGGATATCACCCGTATGGATTGGCCAGCATACTCACCGGACTTGAATCCAATAGAGCATGTGTGGGATATGCTTGGCCGACGAATTGCAGCCCGTCAACCCCCTCCCACCTGTCTACCGGCACTTCGGAGGGCATTGCTTGATGAGTGGTGTAATATTCCCAAGATCAGATATATCATTTGATACTCAGCATCCGTAGGCGTTGTAAGGCCTGTATTGCATCGTCTGGGAGACATACTCCGTATTAACCATCATACTAACCATGTTATACTGTTTTTTGTAAATAGGTTCTTTTTTGAAATTTGCTCGAGGGAGTAAAAATCGCAATTTTTATTACTTATGTCAAACATATAGGATCTTTTTTGCTCTTTACCTTTTGTTTAATAAATAGACTTTACAAGTAAGTCAAATTTGTTTTGCTTCTGTCTCTTTCTTTGCCTGAACTTCATATTTATGGACATGAGTGTAGAAAAGTCATTTTTATTTGGTTGCTATGAAAGTTTCGAACGTTATTTAAATGATTTTCTTTTTTCATGACCTTATATATTTCATTACAATAAGTATTGAAATATATTACAGAAAAAAATGGCTTGTCTTGGACGAAAAATAAGCCATTGTCTTTCCTACCATGAAAATCATAAATTATTTTCAAACTAAGCATATAATTTAAAATTATAATACCCCGTTCCTCAGCTCAAAAATTATGTTTTATAGCAATGAAGAATTTTTAAATAAATATCCCCAGCCAAAGTTTTTTGCAATCATTTTGATTTAAAAAACTACAGCTCGTAATAAAAATTACATTTTCTTTTTCTTTTCATTTTTTGCAGTGAAGCAAAGACTTAAATTTTAAAAAGCAAAAGACTAATTAAAATTGAAATATGTAGATTTATTCAATACTTACCCGTAATGAAATTTTCTTTGACAAAATACACAGACAAACTAAACAAGAAAAACTTCAGAGAACAGCTCTATCTAATTTGTGGACGGACTTTTTAATCAAACTTTACTAAGCCTTTTTTCAAGCAGTCTATTGATAAAGGATACTATACTTTATATCTTTTCGTCAATGTAATTCCTCAACTGATACTCTGTAAAAGCTGAAGTCCTTTGTGTAAAAGGTCTGTGTGGGAAGGAAGATTGATCATTGAATTTAATGTTTACTGAACGAATATATCCTCATTGAACGAAGTCGCATCCAAAATAGATTTCCCCATTGTGGGACACGTTTCAAAGAAGACTGTGTGAATTATTCAGTTTCTGTGAATAAGACTTCTTTAGAGTGTTTTGTGAGTTTTTGAGTTACTTTTCGACGTCTGTATTGAATGCCCTGAATGATAGCACACATACAGTAATAAAATGAAATTGCTTACGGAGGTTTCGCGTACTATATTTTTTCCTTTTTTCCAAACATTTAGATGTTGTATGCTATAACTAGTTATAATTAAATATAAATTTGTAATGACTTTTGATAAAGAGGCGCTAGTAGAAAACATATAAAAGTCTTATTTGATTTTGAGATGCAATGAGTGTTTATTAACGTTGCTCTATGACCGCGGTGGGCATTACGTTGATCACGATCGCCAAGACATTTTGGGGTGGCCGCGGTGGGCATTACGTTGATCGCGATCGCCAAGACATTTTGGGTGATCGCGGTGGGCAATACGTCGATCGCGATCACCAAGACATTTTGGTGTGGCCGCGGTGGGCATTACGTCAATCGCAATCGCCAAGACATTTTGGGGTGATCACGGTGGGCATTACGTTGATCGCGATCGCCAAGACATTTTGGGATGACCGCGTCTAAAACTTTTACCAGTTAGTAATTATATAAGAAAAACTCAAGATTGGTTGACAGTTCACAGACTAAGCCTTTAACTGACTATAACAACAAAAACTAACTTAAGATAAAAATGTTTTATTTTTTTAATGTATTTTGAATTGTTTCATAATAAATGTATCATTTGATATAATTATATTTGGGGCTATTATTATTATGTTTGTATCTTGCTTTAAACGCGGTTTTAAAAGTGCTTTTTTTATTTTAGTTCTGTAGGTATATATATAGGTACATATTCCGTACTTATTATTAAGTTATAATAATAACCTTTTCCTTACCTCTTCACACTTACGACATTGGGCAGTAACGTACACAGGAATTTTTAAAGGGAAGGGATCGAGGGTTTTTTGAAGGTCTACCATTCTCGTGTATCATATCTCAATACGCAGCCAAACATATTTTTTTATTTTGTCGATTGTCAGGAACAAAAAAACAGCAAAAAATAAATTTCTGAATAAATAATTAACAATAATAAGTAAAAAAATTACTAATATCAAATACTTAATTACATTTTATATATTATTTATATGGAACTATAATGAATCGGAAAAAATAAAGAATTATGAGAGAGGGTTTGGACCCGTGGACCCCTCCCTCCCACCCTTGTGTACGCCACTGACACTGGGTGAACCACAACTCCTTGAAAAAATTAGAAGTAACCCGCACCCTGGAAAAGTCTGCCCACCCCTGCTCTATGAAGTAACACTGGAGCTACTGGCAATGAACTGGTAATTTTAAATTTTGGTCAAGTGGTGAAGACGATATATCTGAGTTATCTCCCCCTCTCTAAACTATCACACCACGCCAATGGCCACGCTCGACAATTTAACGACTTCATGGCTGGTCTTCAGTGGCGCAGTCGCATTACGGTTCGAACTCATGACACGCAAGCCACGAGTTCGTGACTTTAATCACAAGGCTACCGTGGCCACGAATACAAAGAAATAGAATATATAATGAATAATAAACAGAAAAATTAATACACAGGTCCTTTTAAATTCTTTAATGTGGACTATTTGCTTAAATATCTAAAAACGAAGTGTTGTAGTTCAACCTTCTTAACATCGTTTACCGATACTACTAAGCATGTCTCGATTAAGGAGTAGAATAGAGGAATAGATTAAGGATTCGAGAGTAGAGAGTATTCTTTGTATAAAAGAAATAAACAATATAAATATCGTTCCAAAAGTGATTTTAACCATGTGACGGATCTATACGCGGTCTTATCATTAATCTTCTTGGGGAAACTTTGGGGCTAGCTTTCGCGTTAATTCACAGCCATCCCTCAAGAAGAACCCTTGATATTTAAATTAGTTTGACTATATAAAGTCAAGGTTTTATAAATGTAAGATAGAAGGAGCAGGAGACCTGTTGCGGTGATTCGTAAGTGAGAGTTATTTCATTATCACAACGTAAGTTTAGGAAGGAGTTTATCACTATAATAAATTAGTGGATTAAGGTTTAAGAATCTAAGGTAGATTGAATTAGATTAAATTAAACAGATCACTTGCGCTTGTTTACTTAGAGTTGTTCACTTAGAATAGCTTGCTCTCTTTGTATATCACTCCTAGGGTCTCCTCTTGTTGTTTCACTAGTGGTTGATTAGTGTGTGTTTGAATAGTAATAAAACAATAATTATTATGGAAGTTTCTGGTAATGATTTCTTCCCCCCCCACACACCTTTAGGTAGGCAAGACGGTGAAGGAGCGACTTTAAGTAGGTCGCGCTCACAACTACAGTGAAGTTCGCTTAACGCGAAAACACTTAAGATGAAATATCAGTTAATACGAAATAATACAATAGTCCCGGCAAACTACTATGTATTTTCATGCACTTTTTCTCTTAGCACGAAATAAAAATCGCTTTACACGAAAAGAATTTTTTCTGGGAATGAGCAAAGTACGGAAAACACCAGACACTCAGGTGAGAACTAAAAGGGATTTGAAATGAAAGAGAGGTGTTTTTACATGTTTCGTAGAAACGAGGCTAGCTTGGCTTTGAAATATCCCCGGACAGCCTATGACACGAGCCAATTTTATTTATCTAAGCAACTTTTACCCTTTACCTTTACAAACGTCACACAAAAACATCATGAAATAAAGTATGCGCTGTAATTTGGACGCACATTCAATTCATGAAATGAATAGCAAAATGAAGGACATCGAAGAATTTGTATATAATTTGATACTAAAAAAGACGAAAAGAAAAATATCACATTGTTTTCAAAGAAAATAATTTTCTTGTTTTTCAAAAATCTTGAAAATTTTGTATTAAATTTCATTAATAAAAAAATTCATTGATTTTCATTAAATACATGCATAAAAACATATCTATGTCAATAAAATGTGCTCAAATAAACTTAATTTTGTTGAAAATATTTTTTATCTTTTTTTCAATATCCTTTAACACGAAATTCTTTTAGCACGAAAAATCTTTTAGTCCCCTTAGTTTTATTTTAAACGATTTTCACTGTATATGAAGGAATAAGAGTATTGGCATTTGAATGAGAAATTATGTAATGTGATTTATATATTTCTTTTATACATCCCAGATAATGCTAATTCTTAAAAAATTAATTAAAGAAAATTCTTAAACAACATTTAGAGAATTTAAAATACAAAAAATATCAGTGAAAATTATGAATATGTTATATGATTTTAGAATAAATTATTATATTTTGAAATCCTATCTTCTTTATAATCAGAAGGTATACTTATAGTGATTATTGATGTATCAAGACAGTAAGAATATAAATTTTTCGTAAGTAAGACATATGAGAAAAATTTAATCTATTTTATGGAAAGTTAAACTAATAAATCCTGATTTAATAATCTATATATTTTTACGAATTGCAAATAAATTTTCTAGCGTTTATGGTTTATATGGAATCATATCCTCAGGAACTGGATTATATATTCTCTGCGGGGGAATACTTTAACTTATTTATCAAATTTAATATATTGACGCAGATATGTAAATTTCACTTTCAATATTTACTCTTATAGAGATTTATTTATATTAGTACTTCTTAAACATACCGCTAACATTTATCTTGTCATATCTCTCTCTCTCTCATTATGTGAAATTTATATAAATATATCTTTAAAATTGAATATTTCAAAATAAGGTAAGATTTAAAATACACACACACAAATTCAAATAACGTTGTTTATTTCAAAACCATTTCATTCCTTAGACTTACATTAAAATAAATAAAGCAAATTAACTTTATTATTATTAAATTTAACTTTTAGGTATCTGATATTATTAAACGAAATGATTTTATTCTTGCTATAAATTAAATCATATCAATGTTGACAAGTTTGAATTTTTAAATATAGTTTTTAATTACTTCATTATAGTGCTTGATATCTTAAAATAACTTACTACGAAATTCTAAATTCCATAACCATGATGAAATGCATGCATAAGTCTGAGCGTCTCGCATGCTATATTTCTTATGTGCAATCTTCAGAGCAAAGTTAATCCGGATGGTAGCTGTAAAAAGAGAAAAATCTGAAGTCGGTTGATTTAACGGTTCTGTACTATCTTGCAGTTAGTTGGGAAAAGCGATCACCTTAGGCATTTACAGCTCTAGATCAGTGATGCTCACCAATGTGCCGTGGCACTTTTGGTGCCATCCTATTCTTGAAATGTGCCTCCAAATGTTTTTAAAATTATTAATTATACTCCGAGAAAAAAAAGTAATAAAAACCCGAACCAAAATCATTCGGTTTTTTTTTATAGAAATAAACTATTCGTAAAATTGTTATTGACCGTTTGACTACATTAGAGGAGAGAATTATTCATTACTTTCCAAATTTAGATGTAAAAAAATTTCATTGAGCTCGTGATCCATTTGTGCACCGATACATCTACATATGAATTAACTTTGAATGAAGAGGAAAAGCTAATTTCACTCTATAATAATCGAGATTTAATTTCAAAACATTTAAAAGAGTCAATTAATTCATTTTGGATTAAAATTAGAAGCAATTATCTCATAATAGTCCAAAAAACTTTTAAAATATTGTTACAATTGTCTACATCTTATTCGAGTGAATTTGAATTTTCAGCATAAAAATATAGAACGAAATATATTTTTATGTTTTTTAAAATATACAAATGATAAAAAAATTTTAGGCTTTTACATGTAGATGACGAAATGATAGTGGCATTATCATTGTTACGACCAAATATAAACAAAATTATCGAAAATCATCAAACTCAAATTTCGCATTAAATTCATTCTTATAATTAATTTGCAATTAAATAACTCAATAAATATTTTATTGTCTTTGTCGTACATATTATTTTATTAAACATAGAAAATTATTATCACAACCTATTTTACATAGTGTTTTATAGATAAATAAAATTATTTTAAACTTATTTTATTGTTAGTGTGCCGCCGAATTTTAAAATTGTTAATAGTGTACCCCAAGAGCAATAAAAAGGCTGAGAATCACTGCTCTAGATTTTCGTTGAATATGTCTTCTATCAATTAATTCATTTCTTAGAAATGCAATTCACTATCTATAAATTACGGAATCTTACATCCAGACATCCTGGTTGATAGAATTGACACTGTCCTGCTTATATTAGCTAAAAGGTAAGCACCTTAAGTATCCAGATAAATAGAAAAGAATACTTCTATTTATAAAAAAAAATGACTATATCGAAATGTTCCACAACGTAGTTTTTAGTTGCGTAAAAGAAAGTCTGTTCTTAGTCACGTGTCTAATGTGGTTAAACTTAAGCAACTCTACTTATTTGCATATCATGTTCTGAAGCAATATTTTTTTTAATGTAAAATGCATCAGTTATTTAACATTTTTCTTTATTTTCCATTATTTGATATTTAAGATATAGTAAGTTTTTTGATATACATCACGATGAGTAATTAGAAGAGATATGAAAATTATAAAATAATATGTTTCAATATAAAAATACTGTCACCAAAAATATAAAATTAAAAGCATTCAAAAATCTATAAGCTGCTGTTTGGAATAATATTTATCTATCAAATTTCTAAAAGTTTGTATTTATAATAAGTTTAATCACAGTCTAAACATTAAATCGTTCTTTAATCATGAAATATATATACAGCTCTCGGGCTGAGAAAAATAAAATACAGTATGTTTTTCTACTTGGGGTGAACTAATTATACCAGTTTTAATCAGAGTGGAAGCAAGAAGAAAATTATATTTCCAAATTCAAAATGAAGTCTTAACTTAAACGTTGACTTGTTTTATCAATATCAATGTCAGAGATTGTGTAGCAGCATTAGAAAACTTCTATACTCGATCCTTGGGAACTTCTATACTTTGGTGAATTTCTCATTTTGTTTATTCCTTAGTTTAGGCATTCATCTTTATTTGGTTTACTCTGTCTTCTCTTATATCGACTGGTGTCCACGGTGGACAAGTATTTATGGTCACGAATTCGTGGCCGACGGGTCATGAGTTCGAGCCTTCGTACCTCTGAAGACTTGTCGTTAAGAGAGATCGATGCACGTTAAAAAATCGAATTTCAAAGACCTCCCGTTGACATTATAGGGAAGTTAGGAAAGTCGGGTGCCCAGCTTTGGTATCCTCGTCACTTGGTCACTATCATTACGAGGTCCGATGCCAATAACCCCATGCAGCTTTGCAGTGCAAAGTTAATAAAACTTCCACTCATCTTGGTTGCTTAGCAAGAAAGCTTATAAAAGAGAACAAGAAAAACCAGCTGTATTTATTTCCTATTGCAGTGAACAACAATTATATAATCTATTTCGGTGCGAAGATATTTACATTGTGACAAAGGGCCGGCTAACATGCTGCTGAACCTTATGGGAAAAGACTGGATTATGTGTTTAGCCCATACATTTTGAAAGTTTGATCTTACAAAAGTCGGAATTCCAGAAACTTTTGTGTAAACTCATATAATATCCATTATGAATGCAGGCGTCAGCGTGAAGAGGCCTATCCAAACCCTTTCCACACAAAAACTTCAGAAATGAAAAGTTATAGAGATATCATATAGATCTCGAATGCTCAAGAGTTTAGATATGTCCAGTTATTATGGATATTGCTGCCACAGCACATGGATGGTGTTAACCTTAGTTTCTGCATATGATTTGAACAACCGATTTGTCGATCTCTAGACATACCCAGGAATAAATAACATTTTCGTCGGGATAGTTGTTAAACGTGTTCCACTACTGTCAATGCTGTAACAACTTCAGGGGTTAAGGGTTACCACACTTCATTTTCATAAACTTCAAAAAAATCACGTAGCCTTAATGAAAAAGTAGAATTGACAAAAATTTTCAAAACTACGCTATAAAAACAATAATAATACTCACAATTTTTTCAAAAGTTATATTCTCTTGAACTTCTTTGTAAAAAAAATAAATAATTTAATTTTTCGAATTTCGAAGGAATAATACGTAAAAAAGCATTACAAATTGCAACTGATTATTAATTTGTGTGTGTATGACCTTGGTGAAATGCAGTTAATGTGTGCAATATAAAATGAAAGCAAAAAGTTTTAATGAATTGCCTAAGAAACCTGTGCATAATACTTTTTTGAAAACGGTATCTTGAATCCAAAGTCTAAAAATTCTCTGTGATATGTATCTATCTCTCTCTCTCTGTATATAGAAATATATATATATATATATATATATACTCAAGAGCCAAAACATTATCATCACTTGTCAGTAACGAACGCAACACAGCTTCAACCTGCCTTGGCATGGATGCCACAAGTTCTTGGTAGATGGCCGGAGACAGATTGTATCAGATGTTTAAGCAACGGTCACGCAAATCCGAGATATTGCGAATTGGTGGTCTTTGAACTCTGAGCTGCCGTCCCATGACATCACAAATCTGGTCTATCTGATTGAGATCTGGTGAATTAGGCGGCCAGGATATTAACTGCAATTCAGCATCATGTTCCTGGAACCCCTCCAACACAATTTTAGCCTTGTGACATGGGGCGTTCTCCTGTTGGAACATTCCATTTCCAGCTGGAAAAACAGAGGTCATGTAAGGGTGAAACTGGTCCACAATGATGTTCAGATACCCTGTAGCAATCATGGTCTGCTCTACCACAACCACGGGTCCCAGAGACGCCCAAAAGAACGTCCCCCAAAGCATAATACCGCCACCACCGGCCTGTGTATGACCTACTGTACATTGAGGGAGCAACTGTTCGCCTGGAAGACGGCGTATCCTGACACGGCCATCGGCGTGATGAATGACAAACTGTGATTAGTCTGACCAGGCCCCGCTGATCCATGGACCAGTTGCGATGTTCCCGGGCCCAGCGCAGGCGTAGTTGGCGATGATGCTTGGTCAGCAAAGGCACACGAGTGGGACGTTTGCTGCGTAGCCCATATCCAACAGTGTCCGCTGAACAGTGTGCTCCGATACTATTCAACTTGGCCCTGCATTGTATTGGGCTGTCAGCTGAGCCTCATTTTGGCTCCGGTTTTGCCTCACCTTGCGAGACAGTCTCCAACGACCCTTTTCTTTGAAAGCGTGTGGACGTCCAACACCATGTCGTCTACTGCTGGTTTCACTGTCATTCATCCACTTTGCATAAGTAATAACAACTGTAGATCTCAAACAACCCACGAGTCGTGCAGTTTCGGAAATACTTGTTCCGAGCCTTCGAGCCATTACAATCTGCCCTCTATCAAAGTCGCTTAGATCCGCAGCCTTTCCCATCACACACAGAAGTAAGTGAAACAATGATTCTTCAGACTCTCCAGCGGCAGTTAAATACCACTTCCATCTGATCACGTGCCTTCCACGTCATCCAGGCGTGTTCATTGCAAAATGTAGGGGTGGTCATAATGTTTTGGCTCTTGAGTGTATATGTGTGTGTGTAATTATTCCCTCCAGTATCTTTTAAATTGACTCTTTTTAAATAATCCTCTTTAAATAACTTTTAATTCTTTGGTTTATGAAACAAACGCGTTAATCTTAATCGTAATCGAATAGTAACATTGCATCAGAAATCTCGTTTCCACCAGCTCTAACCAATCATATCTCTTGTTACAAAGGAGTCATGCGATCTTCACAGCCGGTATAAAAGCGAAAGTTCTTTGTGTTGAATCCCTCTTTGTCTTTTTGTTCGTCCTGTGAAATGTTGCTGCTGCTTGTTGGTAAATGTCTAGTGTCATCCATTCCCTGTTTATTGTTTAAGATGTGAATGCTTGTGTCAATAAACAAAATAATAACAAACAAAATTTCCTGCCACAAAGGACTGGCTTATCAATTCCAACAAAATGAAATATTAACCACAAATAACCATTGAAAAATCTACATACAAGTAACTAACAGAAATAGGCCTCGGCTACGCAACATATATATGTGTGTGTGCATGTGTGTGTGTGTGTAATTCAAATCTAAATCTCCATAGTGTTCAAAACTATTAATTTGTAATTAATATCTAATATATTAATTAAGATTAAAATGCGCTTTGTTTAAAAACGTATTATTTTCTTTTATACAATTAAATTTTACTCAATTTTAAAAAAATATAATTAAACTGCTTGTTTTTTTATTTATACTCGGAATTTTGCTTAGAACAAAAATTACAATATTTATATATTCCCTTGTTGCTATTTAAATACATTCCCAACTGATTTATTTGCTACTTTTCATTTAACTAACACTCATGGAATTCGTTTAAAGAGAAACAAAACTTAATACGAACAGTGTACGTCAGAAAAAAAAATCCAACATCCTAATAATTAAAACCATTGCCTTGTAAAAGCATTAACGAAATAGAAACGATTCAATTTGTATAAAAAAACAATGCAGAATAGCTGAAGGAATGTCCATTTGGAAAAATTGGAGTAAATAAACCAAACCCTACAATAGAATCAAAATTCCATACAAAATAAAAAAGAAAATCATTAAGTTAACACAGGACAGTCGTAGGTCACCCCGTTCAACCCAGGGAAGAAAAAAAATTATAGGGGTTTCCTTCTTTGACGGAACGGAGCGTCACAGAAGACGAAATGAAATATTCACAACAAATATATTGATCTCTAACTTGACAACATTTTCAATTAGAAAAGCTAAGAGAATGTAATGCATAGTTAAGTAGCCTCCGCCGAGATTTGGAGAGTATTAGAAAAATAAATATTTATGACTTGTTCGAAGTTTCATTAGTGTAAGACGTTACCCTGCTTTTCCAACCCCTACTTCTGACTCCCCCCCCCATTCGGTACGATTGATTCAGATTCGTATGAAAATTCGTTTTTTCATTGGAGGAGAGAAAGCGTAGTGTAAAATTTTGCATGGAATTTTTTCCCCTTGTTCTATCTATCTACTTTTCATTTTGGTTTCGAATGTATTCATTCAAAGGGTTAATATTTACAGAGTTTTCTTTGATGAGATAGTTTGAGTTCCATTCTTGAGGGATTTTGGAAAAGTAGAATTTTGAGAATAAAAGAGGAAATACTTAAAAATAATGATTGATGTTGTGTTTAAGTAAATAATAAATGTGTTGTGTGGTCTTGGTAGTTTAATTGAAATAATAAAATGTCTTGTTGCTGCTTTGTGTATTGTATAATATATTTATCAATTCCGTTTTCATCTCAAGATCGGTTCAAAGAATAGTAGCGTTATCTTCAATTTCAAAAAGATTGTTTTGGTCTTTTGAAATAATAAATATAATTTTAACAATATTAGAATATTTAAAGAGAATTGCTTATTATTTCATAAATTGTGATAGTCGGATAAAAATAATAGATATTTGATGCATTTCGCTTATTTACATGAGAATTTTTTTTTATTTTAATGTTAATATTATGCATAAAGTTAAGATATTTAAGTTTTTTCAGTTTATTATTTTGTATAAATTAAAGTTTATGGCTGTCAAAAATTTTAAATCATAAGTTCTTGAATTTTTCTAATTAATAGGACATTAAAAATTTGCATTGCAAATAAATATACATAAACAATATAAAAATGTTTAACTGCACATATTTTCTTTACTCAGTACAGCCGGAACTTTCTAAATTAATAAGTTTGAATAATTATTAAAACTAGCAATTCTGAAAAGAAAACAAGCAATATTTTATTAAATTAAGTTTTCAAACAATGTATTATGAGCACAACTACATTTAGGAAATCTGAGTACTTTGGTTTTTAAGTATTCTCAACACTGATAATTATAAAAAAGGAAGTAAAAATTTTTTTTTAAATCTGTTGTAATTATTTTATCTATTTATTGTACTAAATCCACAAAGGAACCAGAAATAATTTTTTCAGCGAGATCTGAATTTCAGTGCATGATTTATGAAATTATAAGTCTTGTAATTAGTTATTATTATTATTTAATTTTTAAGACGTCAACGCACAGGCATAATTTTGCCCACTGTCACTTTTTGATTTTAATAGAATTTGAGCATTTTTAGTACATTATCTTATCTGTAGAATTACATACTTTCCTTTGAAATCAATAACACCTGGAAAATGTAAGGGTATGTGGCGTGTATGGTACAGTCCACAATAAAAAACAGCATTTATTGTTAGATATAAAATGTAATAAACAGTAGTTTTTAATGATTCTCCTGAAATTTACTAAATTGAAGTAGTAACCCATGTAAACAAATTTTATTATACGCAACTTTCTGACCTTTAAGGCATATTTTATTCATAAATCATTTTGTATTTTTTTGTAATAAGCCAATTACTATTTAAAAAAAAAATCCGATTTAATATTTAACACGAACAAAATGTAAATGTTCCTTTTGAAACTAGGAAATAATTTCAGTACCAATTATTCATTAATGAATTTACAATATATTGGATTCATTTTCTTAACATGAGCTATTTCCATAATTAACACTTATCTGAACACATTGTGATGCATGAGCGTAGTTATTGCCGTATCATGTGAAGGTCCCCAAGCTACAGGGGCCCCAATATGTGTAACTACAGTACCACTAAGAGGACTATCGTTTCAAAAAAGGTCCCCGACGGAGTTTTGATACGGGGCCCACTCAGAACTAGCTATGCCAGTGTTGTGATGTTTTATGTTTCAAAAGTGACGTAAATCAAATTAACATAGTCTCGATAAAGTTAACATAATACCTAATTCTGGAAAATCTCAGCTTAAACAAAGGAATCGAACTCAGAATTTCATTTAAAAATATTTTTACAGTAGTTACACATAACACGATATGCAGATAAGATTAACTCTAGTTAAAACAGGACGTGTCATAATAGACTAGTCGGACCTCACACAGCTTTACAAGAGTCTTAAATAACCTCAATGAATGTGTTTATTATCAATAAGATCAAATTCTTCCAAAATTGACGACTTTAACGCTTGGAGTATTCTGGGAGGAGATTGACGGTGTGCAATTGTTCTTTCTACTATTGTTTTTCGGGCGTCTTCGTCCATTTAATCGCGCTGGGCTTCGATAGTTCTTTGGAAATATCCGCATATACAATTTGAGAATATCATCCCTATATCTCAGTGCGGACGTGTATATCAGTGTTTCTCAAACTGTGGGGCGTGCCCCCCTAAGGGGCGTGATAATCCTACAAGGGGGGGGGGTGAGCATATTGAAAAGTTGAAAACAAAAGATTATTTTAAAAAATTATTAGTTTACTGAAAATAAAGAAACAAAATACATTATGACATAATAAAAAAAAATCATTTACACTGATATAATACACTTATAAATATATCAGTACTGTGCGCAATGTATTTTATATTTAATTTAAGCAATACTAAGTGAAAAGCAAGTTTATTAATTACCAGTGACCCTATTATATGTGCTTGATATATATAAAATTATATGCAAGAATGAACTTTTATCTTGCTAATTTGTACGTTTTATAACCCCTTAAATGTCGATTAAAAATTACGCGATTCGCTCTCCAATGCCACTGTTTAACACGTAGGCAAAGAAAAGGAATAAATAAACATATCTTCTGAAATAAGTAAATTCTTCAAAAACATTGCCCATGTCTTTTTATTGCATTCCAAAGCATTTGATATAATTTTATGGATAGTAGTTCACAGAAAAGATCGTACTTCGGAATGACGTATATATACGTCCGGGGCAATTAACTCATTGGCTGCAGCACTTAAGAGGTTAAAGTCGTATTATAGGTATAGCGTCAAAGTATAGTATTATTGAATTCAACACATTTTGTTATTGTGGGGGGAGGCGTGAAGAAAATTATGATTGAATATTGGGTCGCAAATATTGAAAGTTTGAGAAGTACTGCTGTATAGGCATAAGGGAAGATGTACAATGGTCTACATCTATTCAACATCTCCCTCCCCATATATAAGGGTACCATTACCTCCAAAGTAATTGATTTCTCGGATATTTGCAGGATGGTAGCATCTCTAGATGAAAACTCTTCAAGAATCGCTTTGTGTGCAGAATCTCGCATCGTCACTCAATAGTAGGACACGAGTTCAATCTTGTTCTGTCGAAGAGAGAAGTTTCTACCTTCATGATAGATGAGTCCCTTTGTGACATTTTGTGAGGGGAACACACGCCACTAGTCATCGACCGTAAAAAGCCTTCACAGCGCCTTCATAACGCTTAAGTATTCTCGCACGTTTGAGCGTATAGGACAACTCACCAGTGGTGTAATGTATACCCATGCAACCCAAGCATTGCGAGGGGTAGGCAGGATTATAGAAGACCTAAGGCCTGACTGATGCCAAGTACGCATTTAACCAAATTTATAAAAGGTAAAACACCTGACTATGCAGGGAGGGGGGGGCTGATATTCTCCGTTACGCCACTGCAACTCTCTACATGTACTAATTGCCTGAGATCTGTTATCACAGTCGTCACATGAACAACATAAACGGTGCAAAAATGTGCTTAAGTGTTACAAAAAGAGAGTATTCTGCTTCTATGCATATTTTTTCCCATTGCGTGTGGTACTATTCCTAATTCTAATAATGGAAAATAAACACTCGCCATACCAGTGTATTTTTGGAACAGCACTAAAATATTAACATTAGAATTACCAATT
Organism: Trichonephila clavata; assembly: GCA_019973975.1. Lineage (NCBI taxonomy): Eukaryota > Metazoa > Arthropoda > Arachnida > Araneae > Nephilidae > Trichonephila > Trichonephila clavata. The sequence continues at coordinate 75,480 of BMAO01039285.1, read as the reverse complement.
AATATTAAAATCCTAATTATCTAACCTACTATATCTAATAGATGTAAGGTAATATCATTAATAAAAGAAGAAATGAATAAAAAATGCTTTTTGCTTTAAATTTGAAATATTTATACAAAAAGTCATTTATTTTTAATTTTGTTTTAAATTCTGTGAAATAGATAATTTTGTGTATTCTGTAACCTCCTTTGTAATAAATCACTTTTTGAAAATTTGCTTTACAACATATCACCTAATAAGTTACCTTAGTTAATACTCAAAAGGAAGTTATTTTTTAAAATGATTATATTTTTTAAAAAATTCAAATCTACAAACGAACAATTACCTTTCATATATTTTCTTTCAACAAACTTGAAAATAAGTTTAAAAACTTCAAGTACTAAAAAATTCTTCTGATTTAAAAGAACGTGTATTTAATTATATATAAAATCTGCAAGACTTAAATTTGTAGATTTAATTTTCTCTCGTTGCATGAAAGATACATCACCACAAAAGTTTTACTTCTCAAATTCCGATTAGTTACGTGTAATTGCTTCAAAAAAACATTTTTCTAGACGAAAAGTTTCTTAAAATTTCGTAGAACAATTTCATTTATTTGTACGGTTCCTATTTAAACCCGGAAAGAACAGAAATTAAATTTAAACTTTGTATAATTTAAAATAAGTTTGTAATTGCAATTCTAAAGTTTTAGAAAATGAACTGTTATAAATCAAAGAGCAAGTCTTGTTATCCAACATTAAGTTACTTAATTCACAACAAAGATTTATAATACTAAATTAATTAATTTCTTTATGTCGTTAATTATTTGTACTTTATAAATTCACAAAATAATACGATTAACTAATTTAAACCATTTATTAAATACTATTTAAATCAGAGCATTATAAATAAATTGCAGAACAATATATGATAAAACATGAAAAAAAATTGTTAATTTTTCTATTGTGATGCAATTGATGAATTCAAAGTGATACAACTGGAACAAAGTGGTTGTCGTATAGGAATTTTGCTATTGAATAGCAATTGATAAACAACTGAGAATTGTAAGCTTTCAGTGTTTAAGGTATCCAACTACCCTAAAATTGTGAATTTTGCCAAAAATTGACGAATTTTTTTATAATTTTATTTTCTGGGTCATCTGATTAGCTTTATAAAAATACCAAGTTTATCATTTTCCGTTCACTAGAACAAAAACTACAAGTGTTTTAGTAAGAGCAGATGCCATTACTTTAAGCAACTTGTCATACTTTAAAATGCGTTTTACTCGAAATGTGATTTTTGAAAATAATCAAACGGGGTCAACGATTGCTCAAAAAGTTTTGAACATAATTAACTGAATTTTTTTCTGTAAGTTCTGTATAATAGTAGAAGTGTTTTAATCTTCAGATTTATCAATCACTCTTTTATTACAAAATTTACAGTCCCTTATGTGAAAATAATCACTGTTTTTTTAAGTAATTTCATATAATAATTGAGACAAAGTACTCTAGGTTTTGTAAAAAAGAAAATATCTCTTATCCTAAAAGTCATTTCAAAAATGAATACTATAGCAACACATTAGATTGAAAAAATTGGAAATTCGTTTATAAACCTTTGGTACAGAATGAACCACGTTTATGCTATTTTTTGTCAATTTTTACATTTTTTTCCCATTTTAGTAATAATAATTTCATTTCTCTTCTTAATTTTAGCACATTTTTCTTAAAATGCACTAAACAAATCTAAAAATGCACTGCTGGCCACCGTAAATGCAACACCCTGAAGTAAGCACGCAAATAACATGAAATTTACAACATGCATTAACAGAGATGATATATACAAATGATTAGAATTTCAGCGCAGACACACATCACGCACGCCTGTGGCGCCACCTCAAAGAGCTATTTAAGGCTTGGAGATTTCGACGATTTCAAGTTCGGCAATTGTGTTTTTCTTGTGGTTTTTACAAAAAACGATCAGTTATGTCTCGTAGAAAACAGTGATCAGCTTTTGATCAAGTATCCGAGTTCGACAGAGGAAGGAAAGTGGCCGACCGAGATTGTGGATTATCTTTCAGGTAAATCGGTAGTCGTGTTGGACGAAACCAAACAACTGTAATGCGGATATGTGACCGTTGGATGCAGGAGGGTACGACGGACCGACGTGGTCGATCACATCCACCTCAGTGCACCACTTCACGTGAGGACAGGCAAATTGTGCGCATGGCAGTGACGGATCGCTCTGTTACATCATGAACCATAGCACATTGAGTCTGTAACGCATCATCCAGTGTCTGCGTGTACCATTGGACGCCGTTTACAGCAGAGTTGTCTGTCCGCTAGACGTCCATTGCTTGGTCTACCCTTGACGCAGAACCACAGACATCTCCGCCGCCAATGGTGAGATGAAAGAAGGATGTGGGTGGCAGAATGGAATGAAGTTGTCTTTACTGACGAGTCACGCATCTGTCTGCATCACCACGATGGTCGGATTCGAGTCTGAAGACATCGTGGAGAGAGGATGCTGAACAGCTGCGTTACGCACCGCCACATTGGGCCTGCATCGGGTATTATGGTATGGGGCAGTATTGGATATCACTCTCACACTCCTCTAGTACGCATTCCCGGTACTTTAAACAGCCAGAGCTACATCTCCGTGGTGTTGGAACCAGTTGTCCTTCCTTACCTTCAGGGCTTGGCCACAGCCATATTTCAACAGGATAATGCGCGACCACACGTGGCATGCATTGCCCAAAGGTTCTTCGCCAATCACCAGATTGAATTGCTTCTCTGGCCGGCTCGCTCTCCGGATCTTTCACCGATAGAAAACATGTGCTCCATGGTTGCTCAACGATTGACCCAGATTACACCCCCAGCTGTCACACCAGATCAAATTTGGCAACGTGTGGAAGCTGCGTGGTCTTCTGTACCCCAAGAACACATACAAAGTCTCTTTGATTCAATGCCGACTCGTGTGGCAGCGGTGATCTCCAGCAATGGCGGCTATTGATTCTGGAAGGAACCACACTTCACAGAAATCTATAAATTTAATCATTTGATACTTGGTCAACATGTTATCTACAAAATAAATTTTGTTGTGCTATCTCTTGTCTTTCTTGGTGTTGCATTTACGGTGGCCAACAGTGCAACAAAAAAATCCCCATACCTCCTTTTTTTTAAAAAAAAAAAGTTGTCGCAACCTGTCGGATACTTTAACTATTACAATCCAATAAAAGTTTTCGTTTTAGTAAGTTAACTTCAATGACTAATCAGTTGTCATTTAGCAATAAAAAAAAACAAATAAAAACACTTGAATAGCAATAAAAAGTTCTATTTCAGCGATTATTTCTATATAATTTTTCTGATGTGTAAGCATATTCATAAATATTAATTCCTAAAACCATTATTCATAGATAAAAATTGTTCATATTTATATAAATTTAATATCTCTAATAAAAAAGTAAACTAATTAATTTAATAATTTATTTTAATAATTAATTATTATAATAAATAATTAATAAATAGTTGAATGATTAAATATATATTAACTCACAAAATTAAGGTAATTTCTAAAATAGGATATCTATATATTTCTAAAAATATAAAATTGTATTTAAAGTATTTTTTCTCTCTCCTTTAAAAAAAGTTCATGAAAACCTGATGGGGTCCTTTGTTTTATGTCGACGAGGTAGATGTTATGATAGAGCTAATAATTGATATTTCAAGGTTTATGTATCACCGATAACCCTTTTATTTTTCAGGAAATTGTAAGTATCAGTTACATTTTTTCTCTTTATTACCTTTTCTATTTTGGTTCCTTTAAGTCATCATATTTCTTTCAAATTGTTATGAACTACATAATTAATTTACACTTTGGAAAATTGTGGAACATACATGCATGATGTTGCGACACTCCACGTACAAACTTGGTGGAGTAGTAGAGAACATCAATAGGATTCTAATTTCCTTAGAAAGGCTTGGTCTAAAATAAGTAAGTGATGCTGTAGCAATCTTTCGAGGCCAGAAAATGCGAGTTCCTGGTTACTTGACATCATGAATAGTTTCAAAAATACCAAGTTGGATCATATTCACTTCGTGTATGGCTAACGTGACCATTTACTCTTTGACTCAAAACGGGACATTGTTTTGTTAGGTCAATTAACAGGTATACAATGAAAAAAAAAACACTTTTTTAAAGTTATTTATTCAGAAAAAGTTAGTTATCTTAAAAGTTTCGAATTTAAAAATATACCCAAAATGTTTAGTTACATTTATATTTATCAGAGGAACAAATTTTCTTTAATATAGCTGGTGAAGATTTTAAGTAAGAATGAAATTCGTAGAACGTTTTTTTATATTCACCTTAATTATCAACACCACCTTTAGAACAAAAATTAATGACTGGGTTTTCTTAGATGTCCACAATTTGTTCATCATAGAAAATCCTCTTTCTACTAGAGCATTTGTAGCAGACAAACATAAAATATATTCAAATAAAGCAGAAAAGTTTTCATGCTGTAGATTGTTGGCGTGAAAGTGTTTGAATTCTTCCACCCAATGAGTTTCCGTGGAAACATTTAGATCATTTCTATTCGGTTACTTTTTGAGATGTACTGTAGTTAGAAATTAATGAAAATTCGTCAAAAACTTCTGTATCTTTATTACAGTTAATATACTCCCTTTCAATTAATACATCCAGAGATTTTTGAACGTCTTCCCATGCGGGGACCTTTTTTAAATCTGCCCAATAAAATATATCCATTACTTTAGTAAGAAAGCAAGTTCACTGCTCCAGATATTTACGGCTTAATTTATAAAATTTTGTAGCCGTCCTTTTCACAAACTCTTCATCTATATAAGTACCATTATCTTTTGATTTCACCATTAATTGACAGACCGTAAATGGAAGAGACTGATTAGTCTGAGTGAAATTGTCTTTTAGTTGATTGATTTCTTTTGCAGCTTCAACTGCCGATACAGTCTGACCTTCAAGTTTCAATACAGCTTTCTGAACAGCTTCACGTGGTTTCCGAAAACGGGACATTTTTGAGTCCCAGAGTTCATTTCGGGGACACCGGGACTCGTAATTATAAAAAGGGACAGTCCCGTTCAAAACGGGACGTCTGGTCACGTTATGTATGGCTCAGCCCGAGGAAATGGACTCGCTTCCGAACGATTGTTTTTCTAACGAATCGCTAATTGTTTGCTCATTTACATTAGAATATGTATTTTCAGTGGATTCTTCATATTATGTGATCCAATGCAGAGCACTGGATGATTGTAACCAACACAGATAACATTCAGTTGGCTGTTATGAACAGATATATCGGCTCTAGTATGCAGTTGCTTGCTACTGCAACTGGATCAACTCAGACAACTGTATTACGAGCTTTGTGCAATAAGATATTAATTTATTTTAATCTTCAAAGAATCAGTTTATTGCAGTCAAGAAACTATCCACGATGTATAATGTTTTCACAGAGGTTTCTATGTGATTTTTTAAACTGGTTATTTTTGTACAAATGGATTGAGCTTGGTAATCTCTCGAATATCCCTTTTCCTTCCAAGATTTCTCTCCCCTTGGTTCTTTTGAAGGAGAGAGGAATTGTGCTTTGAAGGTCATTGTTTACGAGACTCTAGTAGATTTTGACTTGAATCTGAACCAACTAACTGCCCTCGCTCTTGCTAATATCTGCACAGTTTCCGGTTCCTTTGTAAATGTTCGACAGTCCAAGTGACGCGTAGATTTTATAAGCATAACAATGCCAATAGGCGAAACTCAAACACCAGCTGTGATTTGTATAGCTATTCGCATTATTATACTTTTTTTTGGAGGTAATAAAATAATTTATATGACTTTTTATAATGTGTCCTTACTATGTCTTTAAATCTTTTTATCACATGAAGAAGGCGTTCATGACCATATTTCATTTGCAATAATGGCTCCCAAGCATGTTTCTTACCTCTTTTTTCAAGTTTCTAAGAGGAATAGCAGTAAATTCTATAGAAATCACATCAAAGCTTGATATTTACTTAAAACTTCTTTCATAGATAAAGCTGGTCCTTTCCAGAATAAAAAATTAAATATATTTTCAAGCATGCTTTGAATTATTTTCATTCTCTGTTATAATTTACACTTTTTATTTAAATAGCATAATTGAAGGAAAAAACCTAAACAAATAACTGAAAAAGTGCACTTTGAAATTCATGTTTCATTGTTTATCGCAATGAAAAAATTCCATAAGGTGGTAAAATGCGTAATCTTAGGAATAGAACTAACAATACCATATGACTAGGGATTCCAATATTGGACCAAAAGTTCAATACCGGTATATGGTATTTCTTAGAACTTAACATCGGGATCAAGGTTTCAATACCGTATTAGAAATTTTAGAAAAAGAAAGAAAACACTGGTTTTTCTTTTTGTTTTACTTGCCAGTTTTATTAGAGAGTGCAAATATCACAAGAAATAATTTGTAACTTACAAATTATAACAATATATAAAGAATCACAAAGAAAAATAAAAGAGCATTTTATTTATTTAAATCACAAAAAAGTACAAATATCACTATTCAGTCTGTGATACTATTACAAATTTTTGAAATGTTCTTAATGTTTTAAAAGTTAAATGTTTGAAAAGTGTTCTCAAAAAACATAATGCATCAATTGTACTGTCATTAGGCCTGGAACATAATTTTGTACAAAAATTACCAGCTGTCGAAAACGCTCTTTCGTCATCTACGCTAATTGGTGGTAAAGTTAGCAATGCGCGATATACTTTTTCCAAGTATTTATCTCTAAATGACTCATTTTCAAATAAATCGATTTCTCGTCGGATGATTTTGAATATAGCTGATTTCTGTACTGTATTTTGGTTTGTTGAATTTTTTTTAGTTATCGCTAATTCTCTAATTTTTGTTCAAGAGACAGATCCTTTTCACTATTGACATTAGTGTCATCATCCTTTTCGATAATTATACCGAATTCTTCTGAATGTGGATTGGTTGGCGGTAAAATATTTTAAGAAATTTAGTATAAACTTGATAAAATTTGATTTGATTAGTCTCTTTTCTTCTTAACTCTAAAACATTTTTTACATTGTGTCATCATATTCTTTTCATCACATAAATAATGAAACCAAACCGAAAAAAAACATTTTGAACCCTAAAGTATGATACAAAGTGAATAACAAACTCCCCAATTTAGAAAATATCGAAATATTACGCATTTTCTTAACAAATACAACCTTGGTTTCTCATATACGAATGTCAGACTACGAATCCTGTGCAAGTGCAGTATCGCTCTGAGCTGTAATAGGATAGTTTTGGCCTTGGATGATTCAGATATTTTATAAATTCTCTTGATTGTACGATGCAACTTTGTATTCACAGTCTAGTTAATTCCTCTCGTTAGAGAGACATTTTAGTAACAGGTATTGATGGATGAAGGAAGGCAGATGAGCTTGGATATGTTATTCTACTTTCACTTTCAACGAGAATTCTGTTAAGAGTAGCGTATTTAGTTCTTTTGATCAGAGAAATAATTTACGTCTATATTTTTAAGTTCAGATTAATAGTCTTTTATCCCGTTGTATCTGGAAATGAAAAAACCAGATGATAGATTTAATGAGTTACCTTAGAACTGTAGAACCAGCTATAAAACATAAAAATAAGAACAACGGAATAAGAGGAATAAAGACGTTTATATAATATCTTCCCCTTCTGAAATGGATGTAAAATTATTTCATCTATGATATATTTTAATCATGGTGCAATATTTAACACTATAACATAAACACAAAGAAGCATAATATTTTGCTATGTTGGCGATTCCTGAACATATAAAAAACAATTTTAAAAATTTCTAGTAAATACCGAAAGTCCAGAATTTAAACTTGTGAATACCGGTATTTCGAAACTGTACAAATGGCTCAAAATACCGATTTTGCAATCCCTATATATGACTGAAATGCAAAGAATCATGTTGGTTGATGTGTCCTCCAAACCATACATTAGCTTTATTTTCTTAGAAAACAACTAAACACATGCTATTAAAACTGCTGTAAGGTATCCGAACACGTTCGGAGTACTTTTTAACAAAATAGCATACTAAAACATTATAAATGCTTTTTTAGGACTCAATACCAATAAATATTACTATTTAACTATCAAAATTCAAAATAAACTACCTGAATTTTACAAAAATCGCAATTATAAGTGAAATTTTAGCAATATTTTTGAAAAACTTCACAGCAGTTAGAGAAAAAAGTAATAAGCATAATTTAGTAAAAGTTTTACGAAAACAAATTAGATGCATTTATCTAGAAAATGTACTAAAATTTTAAATTTTTATTAAAATTTGAAAATTTTAGAGTTAAATTAGTAAACATTATAAGAAATGTTACATTTTTTATGATTCCATTATTTAAATAAGCCATAACTCAAAAAGCGTTCATACAATAAGAAATATTTTAGTACATTCTCTATAAAATAACATAAATATCAGGTTTAAAAAGTTTTATAAGAAATACATTCGTAATATTTTGAGTAATCAGACTCGCCATGATAGATTTTGAGCAATTTAAATGCCCACTTCTGGTAGATTAAAAACCCAATTCCGGTTTTTCTAACTTTATAAAATTGATTGTAACTTGGCCTCTAGGTAGTGTAGAAACAAAACAAAGTATGTTTCGTAAAGTTAAAAGATAGCTCTATTCAATAAAGTAAAAAACAAAAATATCTGTTTGGTCATTTTCAACGTGTTCGGATACCTTAAATTAAGAGGCACGTTTCTTAACTCAACAATCTCCAAGATTAGAAAAGTGTCTAAAAAAATTTTACCTCATAGTATTTGTGTCGTATCGGCGTTTTCCCCTACTTTATTACTTTTTCATTTAGCAAACCTTTAATCGTTGATCACCTGGAAGCTGATATGAATAGTAATAAATTCTTTTCTCGCATTTGCTTAGCGCATTTTTAAAGGAAAAAAAAAACGGTAAGAAATTATCCGAATTAATACACAGGTAACCAAAGGTATACCAAGGTATTTATAAAGCGCAATAATAATAATTGATTCCTCAAAAAGAAAAGAAATGCAGAAATTGCATCTGGTGTAGCTCTAACCCCATTAAGCAAATCCGATGGCTGAACTCCTGGATATAATTGATTATTTTTTAAATACGCCTGGTTCGTATTACAGTATAAGATATCGTAACGCATGCAGAAAAACCTTCTTCCCCCTCATTCGAAGGGAAACGCTACAGCGCATATCCATATGCCACAAGTCATTTAACGCTAGCTTTGGAGAAAAGACTCCCTTTAACAAGACCACAGTCAATTATTAGAGAGCGGCGCTAATACGCTAATTTTTCAGAGCTCACTCAGTAAACGACCGACTCTACCGAGCCGTAACATTAAAAACCCCTTCTTCCCAACCTGCTGTTATACAACATTACTTTTTCGATGGGGTTTTCCCTCTTGCCGTAACGATATTTTCACAATTTTTGCTTCCAACACATTAATTAAATTCCCACACAACCTATTACAGACTCACAAAGTCATTTTCGCATTTTCTTCTTTTTTTTTTACTACCTCCTTCTCTTTTTTTTATCTTTATATATATGTATATAGCTTCTTTTTTCCTTTTTTGTTTGTTCTTAGAGCGGTTTTTTTTTTTACTTCTATATTTTCTCCCTTCTTTCCTAATCTAGCTGCATTTCTCAAACTAACGAATTTAACTCGTATATATTTTTTTTTTTACTTGCGACTCTTGTATTAATATAACTCTGAGTAATTTCCTTTCACCACCTTAACGTTGCTGCGAGTAGGGACAAAGAAAAAAAAAAGGTGGGGAAGAAAATGAAGTAAGTTTTCGTCCCAGCCCTTTTCGTTTCTGGCGAGAATCAAGATAGCTCGTAATTAAATATAGTTAGCACAAATTCCATTACATTGGAGGGGATTTAATTGAATGGCCATGGATACTGCCAGAGGGCAATGCTCAACAATTTATGACTGCAGCTAGCCACGATATAAGACGGGCACGATGCTTTCATCAAAACTAGCCGCGAATAGCAATAAGGTGGACTTTCAAATTAGCGCCTGATTAATATGATGGATATTTCTTTTGGGAAAGGGTGTTTGCGCTATGCGAAGAGCCTCAGATTATATCGAAGAGTCTAGTGATTGAATATTATAATAAAATAAGTTAGGTAAATGAAGTGATAGCAGGCAATAAGGAAAAAGATGGAATGGTGGTAATTATAATGGTTATAGTACAGCTGGAGCAGAGGAGGATGGTTTGTTCATTAGAAAATTTGAATATTTTGCTCCTGCGAGTGTTTCATTATCTAAAGTAGATAAGGAAAAGCAGGAAATAAGATTAGTTAATAAGAATGTTGATTTTCGTGAGAAAAAATCTTAATTAGTGTTAATGCACAGGATCGATTAATGTGAGGTTTTCTAATTTAATTTTTCAAAAATTAATTAAATATTTAAATAGCTTTGAGCTAAGAAGTCGCTATTCTTAAAATAAATGTTACTTTCTAGTTATATGTTGGCTTGCATTTGAATAAAATCCAGAGATGGAACTAATACATTAATTTAATTAAAAAATATTTACAGTTAACTAACACTTGGTTCCTTATTGTAAAAAATACAGGTTGTTATATATACGACCGGCATGTGTAGAGGGCGCTAGTAGTCCTCTTTGTTTACATTTGTTCTCAGTATGCCTGTAGACCAGAGGCGGGCAAACTTTTCCAGGGTACGGACTACTTCTAATTTTTTCAAGGTGCTGCGGTCTACCCAATGGTGTAGATGGGGGTAACTAAGAAAAAGGTCTGCAATTTTTTTCTCAATAATAAATACTAATATGCACTTACCTACATAACTACAATAATAATAACTATAATAATTTAACAATAAAAAACTTACGCCTTTAAGACCTCATTTAAAGCAAAATGCACGATATCAACATAATAACTATAGCCATAAATATAATAATATCAAATATTATCAAACAATTCAAAAAATACATTAAAGAAATAAAACATGTTCATCTAAATGTTAGTTCTTGTAGTTTTCGTCAATATACTAGAAGACTTAGTCTGCATACTGTCAGCCAATCTTGAATATTTTGGTATATAATTACTAACTGCTAATCTTCGGGCGGTCAACCTAAAACAGGGGTGGCCAACCTTTTTGGGAAGCGTGCCACAATCTTATAAAAAAAGTTACGCGTGCCACTTCCAACTAAAAAACATACAAAAGTGAAAACCTGTTACTTATAGACTATTATGGGTTATTTCCACCAAAAACATATTTTTAAATGCAAGTTTTATATAGTGAAATGTAAAAAAAAAATGGTATAACAAATAAAACGAAATTATAAACTTGTATATTTTATTGTTGATATATTTTTACAGGATCAATCAGTTAGCTTAGATACAAAATAAAAATAAGCAACTTGAAACATTTAATTTTAAATGATTATTAAGCAGTCAGTACTTTCTTAATGTGGCTTTTGAATTTGTAGTTTTTTCCTAAATCATTTATACTTGGATTAGTTCTTAAAGTACGTAACAAAATTAGGTGTTTTAGGTGCATATCAGTTAATTTTGAGCGATATTTTGATTTAATTGTGTTCATATAGCAGAAAACAGTTCTTCACAAACATATGTTGATCCAAACCTACAACGATATCTGACCGCTAAATCATGTAAATTTGGAAAATTGCCTGGTGGCACAAATATCCAAAAGTTTATTCACAAAAGAAGACATATGACCAACTAGGGTAGGAAAAATACAATGTTTTCCCTATAATCTTAAATTTAAATTGTTTAAATATTCCATTATATCGGTAAGAAAAGTTGAACCCCACACCAAATTTTCACTCCTGAAGAGCGATCATTCACTGGGCAGTTCATCGTTTTCTTCCAGATATTCTGAAACACAATCCCTCAAACTCCAAAATCTCGCAAGTGAACTTTGGAAAGCCAATGCACACTACAATGAAGGAGTAACTCGCCATTTTCTTCCGTTTCTTCAGGTAAAAGCGTACGAAATCTTCATCAATTCAGAGCACGAGTTCATATTTTGTTGATACAACGCACCACGGGGTTAACCAGACACGTTTAAGGCCTTGGCACAAAAAGCTTCTTGATGAATAATACAATAATACTTGAAAACTTTTCTTCCCAAATAATTTTCAAGCAATGCAAGAAATTTTTTTATTGTGCCACCTATGCAAGGCTCTCCATCTGTGCAAACACTGTCTAATTTTGTCCATTCAACTTTGTTAACTTCAATTACATTATCAAGTTCCTTAAAAATGTCTTCACCTGCTAGTTGGCACAAATCAAGAAGTTCTTCTACAGTATCAAAATTATTGTTCATGTAACGCACAAAGATACTTAACTGCGTATTGTGTCTCTGATATCACAGCTTTCATCCAAAGTTAATGAAAAATATTTGCAATTTTGAAGTCCAGAGACAATTTGTGTTCCAACATACTGGCCCATGTCATCTATATGACGCTTGACGGTATTTTTAGACAAAGCTATTTTATCAACCATATTTTTGACACTTTGATCACCGACATTTTGGACCAAAATTAAAAGGCTACTTTTTTAATATCTCCTCGCCGTCAGAATATGGTTTTTTTCATGCGAGCTAACAACAAAGAAAGTTCATAAGAAGCCTTCACCATTGTTTCCATTTCGTCATTTCTCTTCTAGAACACAGATTTTTGGCCGGCTTTTTCTTTTTTTTTTATTGATAAATTCCGTTTGCAAATTTGATCCAACAGGATATTTGTTGTTGAAATCACTATACAGTTGTTTGAAATGACGATCCGAGTTAAATTATTTTGGAACTGCTATGCAAATTCCACATATCAAACAAATAGGCTTGGAAGCATTTTGATGTCTTAACATGTATTGCTCTTCCCAGACAATTATAAAATCACGTGCTGCAATATCCTCTACACAATTTCTTTTCAATGTCGAAGGTTTACTCAAAAACATATTGAAAATAAAAAAAATTAAGTAACTCTACTCAACGCAAAAATCTAAAAACAGTTTTAGAAAAGGAAAAAAGCTTAACGTCTTGCTAAACAGAGTTTAAAATCAACTGAGTCTGACAGCTATAGAAAAAATCTGTCGATGTTACGCTAAAAATTTTCTAGGCTCCGAATCCAGTATTTTGATTAGTCGTGAATGCAGGTTCTCACTCTTTCTGCTTTATAAAGCGGCTACTTTGTGCAGATAGAATTACTTCTACCTTATCAACAACTGCTCTCCTAATATATTGCCGAATTACTTCTTGACATTACAGAAAAATCTTAAATACCCAACACCTTTGGAAAAACCTTTTTATCTGACATAACGCTGACAGCTATAAACACTAAACTTCAGAACGGCAAGGGGAAGCTGAAATTCGAATAGAAATCCCAGATGTTAAAAATTAACCGCCCCCGAGAGAGGGTGACTTTTCGGGCAGATTCGCCCGTCCGAGAGAGAGAGAGAATTTATTTGTTTCTAGTCTCACGTTACTCAACACTTTTCTCGGAACGTTACAATGCTGTGGAACTGTAAGTTTTGGAGCATGATCTCATTTTTGACGCTATCCTGAAGAAAAGAAAATATCTTGCTTAGCGCCTTTAAAATCTCTCACTGAAAATTTATGTTTTTTACGTATACTCTTGATGATAATTTTCTATTGTAATTCAATTAATTCAGTAATCTTTTCAAACATTTTTGTAATTTTTCAATAAATTTTCGCGTGCTACAATGTGCCACGCGTGCCGCGGGTTGACCACCCCTGACCTAAAATGACTTGGTGGTCCACCAGTCGATCGCGATCGACTTAATGCCCACCCCGGCTGTAGACTCTAACCACGGTGCACGAAGTACCAAATGGTGCTCAATAAACAAACATTTTTAAGTAATACAGTCCCCACGCTCTTTGCTAGAGTTGATAAGTTACATAACTTAAAGTCTGCTTATAAACTGTTCAATAAATACATTTATAGAACTACTACACCATTTGTAGTCATACTTAAATCTATCACGAGCACGGGTTGAAAAGGAAATAACATCATTGAAGATGCTGCGAATGTGCAGAATTTAAAAGTTTTAAACTGTTATTGTCTTTTAATATAGGTGAACAAAGACATCCGTTTCCTGTTTTCAGTAATAATGCAGCAGTTCGCCAAGTTGCAAAGCTGCTGATGTGGTAAAGAAACATAGCCTATACAGCCTACTAAAACACATAGCCACAGGTAAAGTTGTTACAAAGGGTATGAAAAGTGCGATGTCCTCTTTTTTTTTTAAAATTTCATGTCATCAGTATCACTTATGTTACATAATTGAATTTACATCTTGATTTTTTATATTAAAAACAAATCTCTGATTTCAATCTATTTTTGATATAATAATTTTTCAATATTTAAAAATCCCCTTATTTAAATACTTTTAGAAAATAGCTAAATGGAAAGCTTATGTTATTCCGAAGTAGAAACTCATGAAACATTTTTCTGTAGTGTACTGTACAAATAGAGGAAAGTTGTGGTTTTCTTTGCATTTTTAAATTTTTTTCATTTAGTACATTTATCAGGATAATTTATTGAATTTCTAGATTTTTTAATTAATATTCAGGTAACTGTTATCAAGTTTCAAGTTAAACTCAAAAGAAACTATTCAAAATTAGAAACATGGAGTTAAAATAAATATTAATCAAATCGGTCAAGAAAAACCTGCTAGCTAAGTTAGTAATAAAATCACAGTAAATTTTAGAATCTTTCCTGCTGAAAATGTTATTCTTAGTTGTTATCAATGCCAAATATACGTAGGGAAATGTGTTCCTCAAAAAAATATTATTTAAAATAAATTATTCATTTGCATGTGTTTATTCCAATTTTTAACACCTTTTTATAAGCTTCACTTGTATGTAACAGAATCTTTGAACTCAAATTTTATCCCCTTTAAAAAAGATCAGATAATTCGAAATTTTGCTCACTGATTCAAGACCGATGACAATACAATAATTTAATAATTTTGTTCCATTATCCTGAGCAGGATCATCAGGATTAACGATTTCCCATTTTCAGATCCCATCTCGCATCTGGCGACTTTAATTTCACAGATCCCATTTCCAGATTCGGCAACTAAAAGATTAAGTTGCAACTTAGTTCTATTAACTATAAAAGGATGTTTTTTAGTTTTTTTTTTAAAGTATAATTTATTTCTTTGAATGAATATAAACAACGAATCAGTCTGCGTTTTCTTACTAGTTCCATAACTAGTTCCTAAATACTAGTACTACATACTAGTTCCTAAATTAGATGTCCCGTTTTTAAAATGAAAAAAATAATAATAAATGAGCATTACATATGATTGGCACTGTACACAACTTCTAAGGTCCAGTATTCGATAACTAGTGTTCTGTAACGTCTTAACACTTCTTGAAGGAAGACCTGGGCCCCTATGCAAAAGTAGGCTGTATGTAGCATAAATTGTCAAATACTTGAACAAATGGTCATCTGTAACAAATTACTGGGCGTGACTCCCAAACACAGAGACAAACCAATTTTGATCAACTGCCTTCTTTTAACTAAATCAGTAATACAAGGTGAATGGGAGTAGGCCTAGGCCTAGACGATGAACTTGACGTAATGATGCAATCTTACCACAATTGCTGATTTGCATACGGCTCAAAATTCCCAATTTTTCGGAGAATATGTTCAGAAATAAAATTTAAAGATTAAAATTAAAAAGATCGTGATCTTAATGAAGCAGAGTCGAGAACGAGGTGAGGTCCATATCCAGTTGTCTCAAATCTTAAAACCTCCCTACTAATTGTCTTCTTAAGTAGTGAAATATAGCCTTTTGCCAATGTTAAAATCTACAGAATAGATTTTTCATTGTTCTTTCCCGTTTGGATATTAAATAATTTTGTGAACTTAACTCTTACAACCAGAAATGTCGCTTAGCCGTAACTGATTCTTTTGACCATTTCTCAATAGATACTACTCAAGGGGCTAGTGTCCCTTGAGTAGTATGTATCGGACGGAGTTAATTCAAAACAATAAGTTAATTAAACGCTCTGTAAGATCTAAACATTAGAATTTACAGAGTTTGAATTTTAATTTGATTTATTTTAGATACAAATTTTAAAGAAATGACTAAATCAAACTAATTACATGACAGCCATCTATAATTAATCAGCAAAAAAAAAGTGAAATTTAATTTTAAATTCATTTCCAAGTTGAATTAGGAAAAAAATCTTTTTTTTTTCCAAATGTTATTAGAGAAATAGGTCATGGTCTTTTTTTAATTTACAGATAAATTGATTTGGTATAATAAGCATCCTGTTACTTATATGTGTTCTAACAGGCCAAGATATTATAACCTCTTTGCATAGTCTTTTCTGCATTACTTTTATTTTGCTATTTATAAAACAGATTTATAATATCTGGTTTGCCATCGGAAATGCTCATCTAATGCTGTATTAGCCGCAAAGATGCATTTGGCATAATATCCCAATTTTTAAAATCGATAATTTCATTTACTCAGAGATGATTGCTGAAACTCTTCCGACTTTAATTTGCATACTAAAATCGACTTGAATGTATACATAACTTTCGGCGCTGTGGAAACAATATTTGCATTAGAAACAACTTTAGATTCCACCAGTGAAGCCATTTGCATATAAATACGCTGTAGCTTGTAATAGTTAGCTTCACTACACAGCATATCAAGCAGTAAATTTAAATTATGTACATTCTGTGTAACTAAGAGTAAATAAATAGTTGTTCCGGAGAAAAATACGAGACATGAAGGTTGAAATAAAGGATTTATAAAAACAGAAATGTGAATAATTTTTTCAGCTTGGTGGAAATTATATTGCTAAATCAACTAATAGATAGTATGTGTTATAATTTCCCTTTAGTACATTATTCGTGAAATATGTTAATAGCTATAATTTAGTAATATATTGACTTATTTTATTGCTTTCAATTATTCTCAGTATTATAGTATGAAAAATTATTCATCTCGCATGCATTTTTATTTCGAAACCTCACCATCGTAATTTATATAATTGAATATTTCTTAAAAATGCCTAAGAAAATTCAGTTATACTTCTTTTCGTTGACAAATTGACTTCATTAGATTAAACGCTGCATTATTGATACATTATTTCATAGAATATAACACTGAATAATTTATTTAACAACTTCATCTCAAATAAAGCTTTATACCACTTCCTCAGATGTATGTACCTAGCCACCAGTGTGCAATTTAAAGCCCTTCCCATCGCCTTTAAAGTTTCTAAAGAATTCCAGAAACTGAAAATATTTCTCAAATTCCCTCAAGGCAATTTCACTCAACCAAATATACCAAGTTATTCATTCAGTAATTTCACCACCCATACAAAACTTCCCATACCCATCGAAGCATACACACAAACCTCTAAGTATGTAATTAAAAGTCCGTCATATTCCATTTCCCATTTTGATTTCACTCCAATAAAGTTAACTTTAAATTCATTCGCCACGTGTAAAGTTAATGTAATTCATTTCTAATGCACATGTTCATTAGTTTCAATTCCATTGACCAACTTTTCAGCACACTGCAAATTCCAATTCTCCCTCGAGGCACGCCAACGGTTCCCCCATTCATCACACATACTTACGAACCCACGTGGGTTTCCCCCATGATGATTATTCGATTTTACGCGTGACACCTTCCGAGATGTCCCAGAGACTAACAAAGGAAAGAGATGGAAGTTGCCCAACAGTAATGCATTAAAGGAGAGTAAATTAGCGAGCCATTGCCGAAGAAGAAATTGGATCATAAATATTAAATTCGAATATCGTGGTTACAACCAAATGCTAATGCATCTCTAATCAACGGATGAATTTCTCAGCTGTGTTCAGTCGATAGGTATCTAAAGTTTGACGGGTTTTGAATTAAGGTGATATTTTTAAGACGCGAATTTTAATAGTTGAGGGTGGTAATGGAAAAATAGAATCGGTTTTTAAGAAATTATTTTGCATTTAGAGTAAAATTTCTTCTTAAGTCTTCAGCCAATGATAACTAATATACAACAATATTACCAGAGCCATGATTAAAATGCTTTAAGTTTTCTAACATTTTTCAAATATCAGTATGCTTTAAATGTTTGAATTTCATTTTGTGTGTGCGAATTTATCTTTCAAGGATGAAGTAAGACATACTTCTGAAAAATTTTGAGATTAAGAGAATTTTTTGTAAAGAGACAACATAAATTTATGTATGAAGGCTACTTTACAGCTATCAAAGTGTTATATTTCCATATTATAAAAGTTTCAAAAATTTATTTTACATATCTTACATTGCATAAATACAACTTCCGATCAAAAATCTTAGTAATGACATTTGTATACTACCTAGTAAAAGTTTGATAAAGGCAGTTAAATTCCCAAACAACTCATACAGCTCTTTATAGTGGCGTATTGGTACCGTAAAGTACTCCCCCAAAACCTTGGCATAGCGGGGGACCCCAGGATTGTTTACACTGAAATGATTTTATTCACGAATTTTGAAGTTATCATATCTTTGGAAGGCATTGAATAGTTTATTTGTCGAACAAAAAATTGAACATTCCATAATATATTTAGAGCACAATAACTTTAAAAAAAAATCTAAAAAAAATTTGAATCACAGAATTTAGTTCTCGTTTTCGAAATCAATGAGAAATGTTTTAAATATAGCCACAATGTTCTAAATATAGCGGTCCGGATTCGGAACCCCCCTCCCTTCCCCTCCTCTGTGTGGGGCATAATTCATGTATTTTTGTCTTGAATTCTTAAAATGTTTCATAAATTTACGTCGTAATTTTTTCTTAAAATTTTCGTCTTCCTTTTCATTATAAAAAAAATTGTCACCTTATTACAAAACTTGTTTAGTTTGAAACCAGTATATTTAAAGCATTACCGAAAAATTCTTCCACGTAATTTTTACTGGTAAAAGTATGAGTTACCATGAATGTAAAGATTCCCAGAGCGTAAAAACGCCATGCACAAAAAAAATTCACGCTAAACTTTATGTTTAAAAATATCACTTCTTCCTCTCACTTTCTACAGCTCCAGTTATAATACCATACTTTGAAAATTTATAGTTCTGAACGAAAGAGCTTGATTTATTATATGTATAAAAGGAAGGTGTATTTTTCAAATCCAAGCGGCTTAGGTTGAAAGAATAAATCACATAAATGACTTGAACTGTCTTAAAATTACACTAATGCGTGCGAAACTTACACAAAACAGAGTCAATCCCACTGTTTTAATCAAATCTTAAAACCAATGGTAATGCAGCAATAAATCCTAACCGTCAACGCTTTGCCGTTTCCTCTCTTTGAGATGAGAAATACGAGCTTTTTTCTGAGGCGTGAGGTAATTTATTGCAGCCAGTGAGAAAAGGTTTTTTACGATCTCAGTCTTTTTTTATAGCTTGTTCTCTTTCACCATTTTTAAGGACGTTGGAAGATCTACTATTTAGTCTTTTATGTCCAATTGCAACGTTTTATTTTCTAACAAAATCGAAAAATGTGCCCTCCGCAATTACCTGTTAAAATCTGAAACCTTCAGTTAGTACAAGAAAACTTTCCTGGGGGCTATTTATTTCTCTGGGTTTTTTTTACAACTAATGCTTTCTTTTAACGAAGTGTTAAAGGAAAATAGTTTACAATAAAATGGTGGAACATTTTTTGATATGTTTTATTTTATGTCTTTGACCGAAGTATTTTGAACATTTTTCCAATCTTTTGATGTCTGTGCTCCGCGTTGGAAGCATATGATTGATTGTAATTAGAAATAAAGTGCACATTAAGATATTAAATAGTTAGTAAACATCCTCTTGTTGCTGCCGCGTCCTTCTCGAAGGGAAGGAATGAAAGTTGCCAGAGCCTGTGAGACAGGTTGGACTTCTTAACGATAGATGGCGACACACCTTACACAATTTAAGCATGGAACTGGAGGGGAGAGAAATATTCTCCAGTCCCCTGCACTCGCGATTTCTGCTACGACCGCCAACAAGACTTTCAGACCCACTGATTTAACGAGCACGTTCTCCGTCAGTACTTGGAGGCATCCGGCATCGAACCCAGGCCCTCCGATCTGAAGTCGGATGCTCTAACCACTAGGCTACCCTGGCCTACACATCCTCTTTTTAAATATGTAATGAACACATTTTTGTGGGATTATCAAGATTGAATCAGTATTTTAAAAATAATAGAATATTTTAGTTTTAGCAAGTGCCGGCTGGGTGGCATAGTTGGTTAGGTGCTGGTCTTGTTCTCCCCAGGACCAAGTCGGTGGATTTTCATGATGTAAAATATCGACAGCGCCCATGTCGTATGATTATGTGGCATGTTAAAGATTCCTATAGCGCCTGTTTGGATTGGAGTCTTTCGGCAACATTGTATTCGGTACAGTTTTGCATCGTCAGAGCTCAGGTTAGACGTTTGGGGAGGAAAAGGGGGTCATAATTAATTACATTGTGGCATCTGTTATCCACCGATTTGGTAACGCACTAAAAAGTTATACTAGCTCCCGGGAAATGTACTAGGTCTGCAATTGTAATTTCCAACCCATAGTCCCAATTAAAGAAAAAAAGTTTTTGTAAATGGGGATGAATGTTTAATAACATTGAAAGAAAAGAAAAAACGAGAGATATTGGCAACGAACTCTGTAATTTTGAACCACGGTCAAGGGACGAAGGCAACAAGAGCGACAGTTTTAACCGTGTGCATCAGAGCCTCTACACACGGCGGTTCTTCAATGGCACTAGGACTTGAACTTTTGATACGCTAACCACGAGCTTATGCCCATTACTACTGAGCTATCGCGATGCCACTTGCAAATAATAAACTTATTATTAATTTATATTGATAACTATATATATAATTAGAAAAAACTATTACGTCTACTCAGTGCCCGAGAGTTTTATTATTCTTTATAAGTATAGCTCATAAGTTATACTTTGATTAGGTCAACTCATGAGAGATAGATAGTACCATCTATCCTAAATAAAAACAAGTAATAAAAAAATTATTTTTTAAGTCAATTCCTACTTAGTTCAACAAGAAAAAATTTATTTTAGTAAAAAATTTAATTAATGAATTAATATTTGAAAAAACTGTATTAACATTCAGTATCATCCACTACAAGTTAAAAAAAATTTCTTTGAAGACAAGAAAAAATTCGTTAGAAAAACTTACTGGCGCCATCTGTTGGTGCTAGTTCTAACTTCATCAGAAATAACCAGAATAAATTTAAAATAAAAAAATAAAATTTAATTAATGAAATAAAATATTTGAAAAAAAAAACTATATTAACATCAATTGTCATCCACAACAAGTTTAAATGTATTTGAGCTTCAGTGGATGAATAAAAATTATTTTACTAACAATTGAAATTTGGAACAAGATATATATATATATATATATAGGGAGCGGGTGAACTAATGGTAGGAAATGAAACATAAATATAGGAATGTACAGATTGTTAGTGTCCAAATCAGAATTAATGGCCGTACGAAAGAAAACATAATACCTGGACCATGACTGACACTAAAAGCTTCAGTTAGCACCTAAAATCATGACTCCGTACAAGTGATAAAACTGCCGGAATGTAACAGCACTTATTTGCGTATTTGCAAATCCATGGAATCTCTCTCCTTCCAGTGGATATCTTCGCCTATTGGGGAAATAAACAGCAAATTCATTGATGAAAAAAGAGTATGAATAGAAGAAACTTGCTGCCTCTGCGATTCGATTGTTGTATACTTTGGGGGGGGGGAGAAAACCATACATTATTCACCAGCATGTTTCTAGTAATCTGCTTAGTTTTCTTAAAAGTCTTTGAGGTTTTTTTTAATTCAAAAACGTAAAATCTATTTTGGCTAATCTTAAAAGCTATTTTTCCAAAAGGAGAAGAAAAAAATTCTGCCTTGTGTCATGTAATTCAATCTTGCGTTTTCCACTGAATAGACATTTCTCAAAATCATCTCCTACTGAAGATCAAGAATTTAATCCCTCCCTATCTTAAGAAATGAAATCAGATATACGCTTAAAAATACTGTAAAGTATAAAAATACTATATAGTTTTGAAGAAATAGACATTCTGAGGATATTTTCCTCTGTATTCAGCAGTTTTCTCTCTTCGAGATCATTCAATTTTAGTTAGAACAAAATAATATCCTTAAATTGAGAGTCGAGATATTTATTAGAACACTCTATTGATGGGTTTTCCCCTGTGTTAGTTATTTTTTTTCAAAAAATTATTTCTCTATAAAACAAACATTTTTCGATACAGTTGCGTTATACTTAACGTATATACTTTTACCCGCTTGATCTTTTCTTTGTATAAGACATTTTATTTCGTGGTCAAATACTAATTTACAGATACCTGTCATACAGTGGCTCACACAAGGGGGAGGGGGTCCACGGGTGCATCCCCCCAAAACCCTTGATTTTTTTTATTGATTATAATCCTATGTATATAGTACGTAAAATTAAATGAAGTATTTGTTATTAATAGTTAATTTTATTAATTAATGTTAATTATTCATTCAATAATTTAATTTTTACGGTTTTTTGTTTCCGAAAATCGACAAAAAATCAAAAGAATATGTTGGGCGGCGTATTGGAGTATGATACGAGAATAGTGGACTTTCGATCCAGGACCCCACTCCTTGAAAAATTCTTGTGTGCGTTACTGCTGTCATACAGATTTCTACAATAATATGCCAATAAACAGGACACGACATTCTATATATTACTCTGTTTTCCTTAAAGAAATTAAATTAATTCAAGCGTACCTATCAGTCGAGCTTTAGGCATCGTCCTTGGAGGAATTCTATAATAAATGGTCTAATATAGCCATGAATTTTGAAAAATCACTGTAATAAAAATAACCCTTAAATATTCCGTAAAAATAAAAATATCTCTCTAGCAATGTTTGTTCTGTTCAAACATTGTGTTACGTATAAGAATATTTTTAAAAATTTCAATGAAATACTTTATTTTCAGTAGCTTACAGTTCAAGAACTTCAAGTAATGTCGTATATTTCAAATTTTAGATATTTCCTTTTATAAGTTCTCTTCCATTTTTCTTATTTTGCATACTTTCATAGAAACAAAAATAACTTTTCACCCAACATGAAACACAAAAATACAGTGTCTGAAATTTTTCTAAATTATTTGTTACAATGTTGTTAGATCTATTATGTTACTTCAGAAAAACATACAATTTTATACTACATAAAATATAAATAATGTAGGTCTACAAAATAAACTACTAATAGTGCTAAAATGTATGTTATTTTTATTATGATTCTGCATTTTGAAAAATTCCTAACAGAATGTTAATATTTTTTAAAAAAAACTACGTTGATAAACTTCTTTTCTGTATAGTTTAGGTGGATTTTAAATGATTTTATAAAAATTATTTTTATTTTATTCTGGATAAAAGAAGCACAAAACGGCATGGAATATATTTTTAAAAAATTACAATTATCTCAATAAATAACATTTTAAAACATTAGATAAAGATTAAATTATAATAAGACAAATTATGTACGTTCAAACTCAGCAAAATGTCTTAAAATATTAATGCCTTGAAAAAAAAACCAGCCATGGTAATTACCATCAGTTTTATGTTATAAAACTCATTAAATAAAATGTAAATTAATAAAATCACCCCCCATGAATTATATTTCGATATATATTTTTATTTTTGTAATAGTATATTTTAAACAAGAGTAATATCTATTCTTCTTGAGATTTTTGATCACATCCACAGTGATTTATTTTATTAGAATCATTATATTTCAGCCGAAATGAAAAGTTTAATTTAATTAAATGCTTTAAGTATAACTATTGTATCAATTATTGACCTTTAAAGCGTTGTATGAATATATATTCAAATATAACGTACAACAATCAACAAAATTTAAGGTAGTTTTTTTTAATGAAAAAGATGCTGGCATTTTTATTTATCAGTATTAGTTAACATTAAAAAAATTTTATACGATATAAAATTTTAGTAATATTTTACTTTTTTTACTAACATTTAATTAATAATTTATTTTTTAGTTCCCGAATTAATTTGGAGATTTGATATTCGTGTCTCCTAAATTTTATTTAATTTATTTGATCGTGTTCACATTTTGTTTTGTAGAACTCTTAGCTATAATGCAGTTAACTTTCTAATAAAATGGGAATATTCTGTGTATTGTGAACTATATATTCTATATATTTTCCTTTTATACTTATATCCTATACATTTTTACTACATTCTACTTACATTTCGGAACAAAATTTATCATTTAAGTAAATAGTTTCTAGAAATATATTCGTTGTTTAAAACTTAGTCTGTGTAATACTTTATTTTATTTTAAAGTTTGAGATTCTTTACATCTTTGCATCAAGTTGAAAAATAAATGAAACTAAACAAAATATATTCCATAAAATTTTTAAAAAATAAGTTTGGAGATGCCCGTTGGTAGACCTTATTATTCAGGAAGAGAGTTGGAGAAAATTTTTAAAAAATTATAAAAATTGAATTAAAAAAAGTTCACAATGAGATGTGCGAAAATGATTTTATAAAATGATTTACGTCATGTTTATAATAAACTTATGCATGCGCAATCCTATAAAGCAAAAACTGTTTATTTTTAAAGTGACTTGTATAGTTTTTGATATGTTGTTTGTATGTTTGATTTTTTTAAAAAAAACAATCAAATCTATTCACCAACAAATAATAAATAAATAAAATAAATAAACAAAATAGAAACTATATAACATCAATTACGCATGCAACTGTTTGTAAATTATTTAAAATAAGTTTTGATTTAGAAGCAAAGCTCAGTGTAAAGCTTATTACAAATAGTATTGTTTTTTCCTCATATCAAAAATGTTATACTTAATGAAAAGCACATAGTAAAAAAAAAATCATTAAGATTTAACTCATGCAAATCATTTAACTTATTGTGTTAAATATAAAATCAAGTTATTATTATTATCAATACTCTGGTATACAAATTAAAAATAGACGAAAAAAATCAGTAAGCTTCTCTAAAAAATAACTAAATTCTGTAATATGTTTTAAAACTATCATTAAACAAGAACTGAATAAAAGTAATAATAAAAGTAATAAATTAGTAATGTATTTCACTGCAGTTTTCTAAACATATGTATTTTCTTTAACAGAATAAAACGTGTTTATAAATAAAAAGCTTATTATACATGTTATATGTGTATAATGATTCGTGAATTAAAAATGGCATGGATTTAAAATTAATAGAGGATATTTATTATTTCATCAAAATATACGGAATAAGCAATTAATTGCACAGAAATAACATTTCCTTGTTATAATTATATATTTTATATACAGTGGGTATATTTTGTAATTTTTTTCATGTTCTTGCTGCTTAAAATATGTTTTCAATTCTTTTTAATCAGCGAAATGGAAAAAAAATTCAAACAATAATTTCCAAATGCACTAGAACTTGATAAATGACTAAAATATAGGAATTAAAAAAACATTTTAGTAAAACATTCATAAAATATTAAAATTTTATTAAACATATATTTAATATAAATATATATTTTAATAATATATAAAATCATAAGATTCAAATGCTATTATTATTTTTTATTTTTAATTTAAAAACTGTAAATTGTTTTATCTCTGATTTGCTAAATTGCTATTTGCTATTCCAAAATATAATAATTGCTTCTTAGCCCTAGAATTCGAATCTTTCTTAGAGAAAAAAAATAAAAGCGTTTCTGGAGTCAACATATTTATTTAAAAACGAATTAAATTTCCTTATAGAAAACATTGAAAGTACGTTTTCAACAAATCTCATTAATATGTAAGCACTAGGAAATTTTCCTTATCATTTCCAGTATCATTTAGCTAATAAAGTAATTTCAAGCAGGTTTCCTATACAGATTAATCTGCTCATTAACTGTTTGTATTAAAATTTCAGAAACATTGAACGTCTGATAAGGGAACTCATAACAAGCTCAAATTATTCTCCTTCTCGGGATTAAATGAGTAAATCCTTATCCATCCTTTAATATCTAATTGCTCTGAAGGTGCTAGTAAAATTTGAATTAAACAAGGTAATTGATTCACTAATCTTTTTACTAGCAGACATATTTAATTGATTTCTTAAAAAGAAAAAAAAACCCTGAACAGTACAAGTGATAATATTAAGCTCATAGCATTACAATTCAGAAAATAACAATTTAGTGAAGTTGCTACATTATTGTTGATTTTCTGTTTCTGAATGATAAAACTTATTACAAGAGTTAAACAATGTTTCAGTTATTTAAAATTTAAAAATGCACGAATGTTGTAATTTTTATGTGTCTGCAATGTTCCTTTTTTATCGTTTAATATATTATATGCTTACATTATTTTATATGTTTTTTCAAAGTGGTTTTTAACATTCAAAAATGTAAATTGATACAAAATAAAGTTTACTAAAACTTGTAAACTATTAAAAAATAAATAAATATATTACATTGAAAAGGATCGTAATTTGCAGTTTATGTAGAGTCTATCGAAAAAGTTAAAGCTCTTGCGCTTGATATAGAAACGTGAATTTAAAATTTGAAAATTTATTCGGAAGAATAATAACATAAATAATGTTATATTATGAAAGTTTGAAATTATGAATACATAATATCAAAATATGTATGAAAGTTTGGCGAAGGCGATCTATATTTCCTGCAATTAAGTATTAATTTTTTTTCTGTCTAATACACTGTACTTAACATTTTTCTTCCTCACATTTAGTTTCCCAATAAGGCGAAGATTACAGACATCCGCTCTAACAAAACTTTTATAGCTCCATTTTCTTTACATAAATGTACAGTATAGTTGATAAATATAAAAACGCGAAAACAAACAAATATAGTAATCTCATTTTTTACAGAAAATAATTTTCGCAAGTTAGAAATACCAGAATCATATTATTTATTTCACAATAAGATCGACTTACATGGAATTTTACAGCGTAATTTGAAGTGAGCCAATAAAAAAAAAGATTTGCAAGTTAATAAGTAATGGCATAACACAAAGGGCCTTAATAGTGAAATTATTTTTAAAAAAAATAAAGATTTTAAATAAATGTATTTTTTGTTATGAGAATAAATTTTTCGAAAGCATTTATAATTTTTGCTCTTCCCAGTGAAAGCTGAAAAGATGTTTGAGAACGTGAAATGGATTATTGGTTAAAAGATTTTTCAAGTTCCATTTATGAGGTTTCCATTTTGTATAGAAATGTAGTAGAAAACAAGAATCCCGAAGTATTTTTCGTGAAATTAATCCTTCTCGTAAATGGAGAGATTATTATAGTTTTTTTTCTTGCGTACTAGATTGTCAGATATGCATATGAATAGGTGTTGATAATCTAGTTTCACTAAGAGAAGTTTATATACCAAAGAAATATTACATTTTTGTATAAGATGTAATAAAATGAGAATAATTTGCTGTTCATTAAAAAATAAAAACTCTTTTACAGTAGAACGTCGTTTATCAGAACGTTAATTATCCCGTTCGTCAAATATCCGGACCAGTTTTTTTTTATCAATTACATGTACTGTATATGAATACGTTTCCAAACAGTGCAACGCTCAACAGTTGTTTCGCATGAGGCCAAAAGTGAAGGGAAAACTCAAGGTGAGGGATATTTGGGGGAATTTCAGTTGTGTGATTTGGTAAACATCTGCACGGAATATTAGGTCAGTTTGCTTCCAAGTGGGGGAGTTATACGACCTATTTTGTTGAGTTGCGAACTGCTATGGCTTCGGATTCAAAACGGAAGTGCAACGTCTTGAACATAGAGACAAAACTTGAAATATTGAACGAATGAAGACGAGGACAACAACAACAAAGAAAGTAGCAAGGTCCATCAAATGCTGACGCGTCTCTACATTAGAGACAGCTATGGAGTGGTACGAACAACAATCAGAGGGCTGTTCTACTCAACTACTGCTGCTCAAGTAAATCAGACCTTGCAGCGAAAAAACGGAGGTGTACAATGGTACAGCGAAAAATAAGTAATTATTTTCCACTATCAAGGTAAAAATG